>JASAND010019333.1:0-52133 GCA_030248195.1 Trissonchulus latispiculum | reverse complement strand
TCGACACGTACAATTTTTTGCGCACATAATCTGCGCAGGATCTGCGCAGGAATCTGCGCAGCTTCTGCGCAGCCTTGTTTTACACGGTCATTCGACCATTTTCACTCATATTATAGGGGTCGCTACCGCGACCCCTATGATATATAGATTTCAAAAATACATAGCAAACATTTCACTATCATAACTCTCAAAAG
This sequence comes from Trissonchulus latispiculum, assembly GCA_030248195.1. Classification (NCBI taxonomy): domain Eukaryota; kingdom Metazoa; phylum Nematoda; class Enoplea; order Enoplida; family Ironidae; genus Trissonchulus; species Trissonchulus latispiculum. The sequence goes on along the minus strand of JASAND010019333.1, from coordinate 51,939 downwards.
TTTTATTTGTTGAAGTAAATTTGTTTTCTGAATATATATGTATTTAGCGAAATGATGAAAACTATGGGCAATTTTTAAGTTATTTTTAGTTTAAGATTCCTCACTGCTATTAATAAAAACAAAAATAAATAATGCTGTTTTTAAATTTCATCGAAAATTACGTAGTTTCAGAAAATGATTCAAGGTTCCGATCTTTGACTTTTCCATGACTCAATTTTCAGGGCTCAGCTCGTGGCATATCGATTTTTAAATGCTTTTTTGAAGCGTCGGTGGGTAAGAATGCACTGATAGAACACAGTCCTAGCTGACAAAACCTCCTGTGAAAGTTCGTTCTGTATTATATTATATTAACGTGTGTAAACTTCTCCAAAAACTGCCAAACAAACATTAAAATTATTTCATAACATGAGCAATGCGAGTTGCACCATAATTATACACAAGCTAGATTAGCTCATACATTAGGCCACGGGTGTTTGTATATTAATGTTAGCGTGTTTAGTGAATGTTACGTCACAACTTAGCGTTATAGAAGTTGTATAAAAGTAAGTACGGGGGTCTGGGGGCTCCAAAAAACAAGAGATTTTTGTGAAATTGAGAGCCAGAAGCACTTTTTCTGAGCACTTAGAACAACTAATTTTCAGTAATTTTTTCTTTGTTCCCCTAGAGAAAGTGCACACGCGTGCGCACAAGCCCAAAATTTTTTGCTAATTTCAGAAAAAAGTGTGTCATTGCGCACTTTTTTGAGCAAAAAAACACTGGGTCTATACAGTTTTTTTGAAAATTTCCGATTTTTGAGACCCCCCCAAGCCAGATTTGGACTTATTACTCCCCCCCCCAACCCAAACAGGTGGTACACCTATGTGTAGTATATATAGCAATGGGGTGAAAAAACCCACCCCCTTTTTGGGGGAAAAAACCCACCCGCCTCCTGGGTCACGGGTTGGAGCTAGGAGCTCCAAAACATACCAGCAGAAAGCGCGACTCTTTCTAACCTATGTGCAAAGATCAAGTCATTTGGTTCACTCCTGCTCATTTTATGACATTTTGAAAATGACACTTACTTTTTGGTCCAACCGTCCAAAAAATTGCCAAAAGTTTGGACCGATGTAACTTTTGACTGGGTTGGGCTAGAAAAGTTTTGCAAATATCTGCAATGATGGCAACTCTTCCTTTGCACACAGCAAAAATTAGACCGATCCGATGCACCGTTAGTCTGGCACATTGCCAAACGTGGGGGGAAACCCACTTTGGGGGGACCATAGGTAGGTTGGAAGGTGGGCCCCCCCACCAAAATGACAAATTTTGGCGCCTCCCCCCAGATTTGGCCAAACAGTGGCCAAAAATGACATAAAATCGAAAATTTAGGGGGGTCCCCCACCCTCCGTCGGGAACCCAACCCCCCCCCCCCAGATTTTTTGCCCGGCCACATCTATGGGGGAAACCCACCCAAATTTTTTTGAAAAATTTTTTACCAACTCAACAGGGAAACAATTTGTGGCTATAGTACGGTATTATCGAGGACGCTGCGTCACCCTATGCTGTAAGATTTGTGCAATTTTGAACACCTGGGTAGCTAGAAGCAAAAAACTCTAAAAGTGCAATTTCGCTCCTGGAGGAGCCAGCAGTAGGGATCGACCGGAATTCCGGTTTTTGAAAACGTATCGGAACCGGAACCAATTTTGGCCTATTATAAAAAGTAAAATTTTATTAAATTTTCGAAAATTTTCGAAAAATTTCTTGAAACTTTTTGAAACATTGTCATTCACTTCAGCCAGAATATTTTCTCAAAAATTTTCGCCTGCGGCGCTATTTTCTTACTTAAAATGTATAGAATTAATAATGCTAATGTCTAATGTATATATAGTCAAGCGGGGAAAAAACCCACTCGCCAATGCGGGAAAAAAACCCACCCCTAGTGTGGGCTTACCGGTATGAGCTATCTAGGATTTTAATAGCCTATCTTGAAGAGCATCCAAAATAACCCACTTTTCAAAATTGACAATTTTTCTAAGGTAAAGGTAAGGTAAAGTGACCCCTGGAGAGAGAACTCCAACCTATAGAAGGTTATAGGGTGCCGGTGCTTATCTCCGGATTCTCAGCCCGAAGCCAGGAGTGACAACTCGAATGTTGACTACATCTGTGGAAAGGGGGCCAGCCCTTCATCAGGCATTACGCCAGAACACAGACTCCTGTTACCTTCCCACCGCAGTGGTACCCATTTACCGACCAGTTAAGGATAGACAGCTGGGTTGGCTGGAGAATTTTTCTAAGCATTATCAGGAAAGGTCAAACGAATACATACATTTGTTTAATAGAGCTTATAGATTAAATTGGGATAGGTTTTACCTGGGTTCGATCTGTTATGGGAGGTCCAGGGGGTCAAAATCGGACATGGTGCCATTTCAAGCCAAAATTTCAATTTGTCCAAAAATGCATATTTTTGCCTTAAAATGGGTCTAGTTTGGCTCTAAATACAAGAAAAACACGTTTTCTATACTATAGGAGGCTTAAACTGCCGAAAATAAACAGTTTTAAAAAATTTCCAAAATTTGCCTATGTTTATGTGTTAAACATACCAAATTTTCAAAAGTCACTATGACCTCAATTTTTCAACAAAAACTAATATATTTTGATGCAGTTGTACTAAAAACAACCCGCTCTTTCATTTGGAACGGTTAGAAATGCTCCTGGCAACTTGCCAAAAAATTTTCGGGGTGGGTTTTTTCCCCGCATATGGGTTTTTTCCCGCATTGGGTTTTTTCCCGCCAGTTTGGGACAATTTTTCTCACTAACGGCGCACCCTAGAGAGGTGTTCTATAGCTCATAAGAAAGCTTACGACTAGGCCTAGCAGCCTGTATAGTCAGTATTTCAATATCTCAAACCAGTAAAAAGTTCTGGCCAAAAATCTGAAAAGTGGGTTTTTTCCCGCTTGACTATATAATCGTTAATTCATTGTTACATGTATTAATATACAGAAAAAATATATACTTAACAATTTAAACTAACGGATATTTAGGCTCCCTCTGGTGACCCTAACCCCCACCCCCATGACCCCCCCAGGCCCCCCACCCTCCCACAAAAAATTCTATTTTTATGCCATTATGCCAATAATTGTTTTTCAGCCGTTTCTAATGCCAAAAAACAGTCTACCTTGAAGAAATTTTATCCTTAGACAATGCTTCTAAACACGAAAACTGATTGCCAACATAGGTGTGGCTGGGCAAAAAATCTGGGGGGGGGGGTTCCGACGGAGGGTGGGGGGACCCCCTAAATTTTCGATTTTATGCCATTTTTGACCACTTTTTGGCCAAAAATCTGGGGGGGGGGTAGCAAAAATCTGAAAATCAGGGGGGGTCGCACAAAATTTGTCATTTTGGTGTGGACGGCCCCCCCACCCCCCTAACACACCTATGGTTGCCAACATGTTTCCAAGTCCAACATATTAAGGACAATGTTGAGTCAGAAAGTTCATAATACAGTTAAAAACGTGTATTTCTCGCAATAATAAACACTATAAGACAAAAATTAGGGCTTTTCTGAAAATGTTTACAAAATTTATATACCCTAAAAATACCAAAATTTTGGCCATTTCTCGCGCCGTCGGCTCTACAACCCCCCCCCCCTCCAGTTGGGGGGGGGGGGGGGTTGAAACGTCCCTCCCCAAAACTTTTGGGGGAGGGTTGAAAAAAGGGCTGGGGGCTACCCCCATAGGTGTACCAGGCTACAGTTTACCCCCTGTGAGACCCCCCCACGAGAAGGCCAAACCCCCTTCCCCCCATACCCGACATCGACTATTCCCCCTCCAAGGCGAGCTCAGAGACCCCCCCTCCCACTCCCCTCCCGCCTCCAAACAATAGAAAAAATGCAAAATTTTTGCAAAACCTTCGCAATTTTCAAAATTTTTCAGAAGAAATTGGCTAGAAATAGTTAAAAACGCTAAAAAATAGGATTTAATAACATTATACAAGTGGTTTTTTACTAGATTTATATATGTCAAAAATAGTCGATTTTGTCCAAAAAGGGCCATTTTTAGCTGAAAAAATTTGGGTACAGTTTGGGTACTTTTTTTAAATTTCCGATTGTTGAGACCCCCCCAAGCCAGATTTGGACTTTTTCCTCCCCCCCTTCCCATAGGTGTAACGGGGATTTGGGTTGGGGGGGCCCTCCCCCGGAATTTTGGGGGGACCCTTTTTAGACTTTTTAAATTTTTTGTTTTGTTTAATTTAATGTTTTTTGCTGTTTGCTTAGGAATTAATTTAGCGCAGAGTGTAACATAATTATTAATATATTATGGATGGAACAAATAGCAAGATTTCCATATTTTGAAGAGATGTCATTTAAAATTTAAAAATCCAGATGATCCTACCCTAAAAGGAGAAATTAAATTTAATTCAATTTTCTTTGAAACGTGTGAAAAATGTTCTCATGTTTAATGGACGAAAATTTATCATTTTGAGAACAACGGCAAACACTCTGTAGAAAAGTGGAAAAATTAGCACTTTAGTTATGTAGGAAACTCCAATGAAAGTTTATAATTATATGCAGAAGCAAATGGACACCAAGGAGTGTCAAGTTGTTTTCCTGTTTGGTTGTTAAAAAATTTTTCAAAAAATTGGGTGGGTCCTCCCCCAAAGTGGGGTTCCCCCCGCCACATTTGGCAATGTGCCGAACTAACGGTGCATCTGATCGATCTAATTTTGGCTGTGTGCAAAGAGGAAGACTTGCCATCATTGCAGATATCTGCAAAACTTTTCTAGCCCAACCCAGTCAAAAGTTACATCGGTCCAAACTTTTGGCAATTTTTTGGAAGGTTGGACCAAAAAGTAGGTGTCATTTTCAGAATGTCATAAAATGAGCAGGATTGAACCAAATGACTTGATCTTTGCACGCGCAGGTAAGAAATAGTCGCGCTTTCTGCTGTTTTTTTTTGGAGATCATAGCCCGAACCCTTGGTCCAGGAGGGGGGCGGGGTTTTTTCCCAAAAAGGGGGTGGGTTTTCCCCCCATGGCTATATAGCTATCGAAAACACTGAATTACATACATTTGTTTAATAGAGCCTATAGATTAAATGGGATAGGTTTTACCTGGGTTCGATCTGTTATGGGAGGTCCAGGGGGTCAAAATCGGACATGGTGCCATTTCAAGCCAAAATTTCAATTTGTCCAAAAATGCATATTTTTGCCTTAAAATGTGGTCTAGTTTGCTCTAAAATACAAGAAAAACACGTTTTCTATACTATAGGAGGCTTAAACTGCCGAAAATAAACAGTTTTAAATTTCCAAAAATTTGCCAAAGTTTATGTGTTAAACATACCAAATTTTCAAAAGTCACTTTAAGTGACCTCAATTTTTCAACAAAAACTAATATATTTTGATGCAGTTGTACTAAAAACAACCCGCTCTTTCATTTGGAACGGTTAGAAATGTTCCTGGCAACTTGCTAAAAATTTTCGGGGTGGGTTTTTTCCCGCATATGGGTTTTTTCTCGCATTGGGTTTTTTTCCGCCAGTTTGGGACAATTTTTCTCACTAACGGCGCACCCTAGAGAGGTGTTCTATAGCTCATAAGAAAGCTTACGACCAGGCCTAGCAGCCTGTATAGCCAGCATTTCAATATCCTACAAACCAGTAAAAAGTTCTGGCCAAAAATCTGAAAAGTGGGTTTTTTCCCGCTTGACTATATAATCGTTAATTCATTGTTACATGTATTAATATACAGAAAAAATATATACTTAACAATTTAAACTAACGGATATTTAGGCTCCCTCTGGTGACCCTAACCCCCCCCCCCCCGACCCCCCCACGGCCCCAACCCACCCACAAAAAATTCTATTTTTATGCCAAAAATTGTATTTTCAGCCGTTTCTAATGCCAAAAAAACATTCAACCTTGAAGAAATTTTATCCTTAGACAATGCCTCTAACGAAAACTGGTTGCCAACATAGGTGTGGCTGGCCAAAAAAGCGGGGGGGGGGGGTTCCGACGGAGGGTGGGGGGGTTCCCGTTCCGACGGTGGGGGGGGGGACCCCCCTAAATTTTCGATTTTATGCCATTTTTGACAACTTTTTGGGCAAAAATCTGGGGGGGGGTAGCAAAAATCTGAAAATCCTGTAGGGGGTCTAAGCAAATTTTGTTTCATTTTGGTGGGGGCGGCCCCCCCACCCCCCTAACACACCTATGGTTGCCAACATGTTTCCAACCAACATATTAGGACAATGTTGAGTCAGAAAGTTCATAATACAGTTAAAAACGTGTATTTCTCGCAATAATAAACACTATAAGACAAAAATTAGGATCTTTTCTGAAAATGTTTACAAAATTTATATACCCTAAAAATACCAAAATTTTGGCTATTTCTCGCGCCGTCACACAACCCCCCCCCTCCCCCAGTTGGGGGGGGGGTGGGTTGAAACGTCCCACCCAAACTTTGGGGAGGGGTTGGAAAAGGGCTGGGGGCTACCCCCATAGGTGTACCAGGCTACAGTTTACCCCGTTTACAAATAGCAAGATTTCCATATTTTGAAGAGATGTCATTTAAAATTTAAAAATCCAGATGATCCTACCCTAAAAGGAGAAATTAAATTTAATTCAATTTTCTTTGAAACGTGTGAAAAATGTTCTCATGTTTAATGGATGAAAATTTATCATTTTGAGAACAACGGCAAACACTCTGTAGAAAAGTGGAAAAATTAGCACTTTAGTTATGTAGGAAACTCCAATAAAAGTTTATAATTATATGCAGAAGCTAATGGACACCATAGAGTGTCAAGTTGTTTCCCTTGACAGTGTCCAGTTTCTTGGTTGTTAAAAAATTTTTCAAAAAATTGGGTGGGTCCCCCCCAAAGTGGGGTTCCCCCCCCCCGCCACATTTGGCAATGTGCCGAACTAACGGTGCATCTGATCGATCTAATTTTGGCTGTGTGCAAAGAGGAAGACTTGCCATCATTGCAGATATCTGCAAAACTTTTCTAGCCCAACGCAGTCAAAAGTTACATCGGTCCAAACTTTTGGCAATTTTTTTTAAGGTTGGACCAAAAAGTAGGTGTCATTTTCAAAATGTCATAAAATGAGCAGGAGTGAACCAAATGAGTTGATCTTTGCACGCGCAGGTAAGAAATAGTCGCGCTTTCTGCTGCTATGTTTTGGAGCTCATAGCCCCAACCCTTGGTCCAGGAGGGGGGGCGGGGTTTTTTCCCCAAAAAGGGGGTGGGTTTTCCCCCCATGGCTATATAGCTATCGAAAACACTGAATTACAGTTGGTAAATAGTGTACGAGACTTAGGTATCATCACAGATAGCAAACTAAATTTTGAGCAATGTGTATATAGTATCATAAGTGTACCAGGCTACAGTTTACCCCCTGTGAGACCCCCCCACGGAGAGGCCAGACCCCCCCACCCCCCATACCAGACCTCGACTACTCCCCCCCAAGCCAAGCTCAGACCCCTCTCCCCACCTAAAATGGGGTCCAAACAAGAGAAAAAATGCTAAAATTTTGCAAAACATTTTGGTTCACTCCTGCTCATTTCATGACATCTTGAAAATGACACCTACTTTTTGGTCCAACCTTCCAAAAAATTGCCAAAAGTTTGGACCGATGTAACTTTTGACTGGGTTGGGCTAGAAAAGTTTTGCAGATATTCAAGTTGCAAACAGATGGCAAGCCCTCTCTTTGCACACAGCCAAAATTAGATCGATCAGATGCACTGTTAGTTCGGCACATTGCCAAATGTGGCGGGGGGAAAACCCCACTTTGGGGGGGGGGACCCACCCAATTTTTTTGAAAAATTTTTTACAGGGTTCATGCGGACTTTTCAGTTTCAATTTCCAGGTTTTTCCAGGTTTTTCAAGGTTTTCAGCGGCAATTTTCCAGGTTTTGTATTTTATTAATTTTTGATCAAATTAGTGTCAATAAGTGTCAATCTGGAGCATTTTTTTGGGTACCAGGAAATTAAAACCAGCGATGCGTGTCCTGGTCCAAAGCCCGACAACCATACCCTTGTCCTGGGGGGGGGGGGTAATGGAAAACGGTAAATCTGGGCCGGGTTTTTCTCGGAAAAATGTGGAAAAACTTAGTTTTTCGGGTTTTCCAGTATTTTTTGTTTTTCGAAAACCCTAATGGCTGTAAACCGATTCTGGAGCGCTAAAAATGGGCAAATTTTAATGAATAAAAGCGTTAAACAGTATTTTAAAGCTACAAATATAAATCTAGACCATAGGTTAACGCGGGGGGGGTCTGGGGGAGTCCAAGCCCTTCCAACCCGGACAAGCTACAAGCCCTATCGCCGTCGGGGACAAGGGGTAACGAAAACATGGCCAAGAACCAAAAACAGCCGGAGAAAATTAGTTTTTACAGTAAAATTTCAAAAATTTGCGGCTTCGCCGAAATTTTTTAGATTAAATGTTTAAGTTTTCGGGAAAATTGGGCAAAATTTTGAAATTTTTTCCAAAAATTGAAGATTTTTTGCAAATTTTGACAAAGAATTGGTTTAATAGAATTAATTTTTCGAAAAATCTTACAAATTTTTTCTTGAGGAACGAGCCCCCCTGAAAATTTTTGTTCAAGGTACAAAGCCCCATCGAAATTTTTTTGGGACAAGCCCCCCCCCCAGGACCCCACCCTATGTTAATGTCTGATCTAGACCGTTTCAAAAAATTTTTAGAACTTTTCAATTTTTCAAATGTATTTCCAAAACTTTCGGACAATTTTCAACAGTTTCGCAAAATTCTCCTAAATATTTGAACTTATCGGGTTTTTCGGTGCCCATCGTGCGGTAACTATTTGCATTCTCAGTCAAACTTTTGGAAATATGAAGGCTAAACATAGGTTAAATCTTTACAAAACTTGTAATTCGTTAATATCCGAAAAAAACTAGTATTAAAGTGTTAAAAATACAAATCTAGTGTTAAAAAGTGTAAAAAAAACCTCTTGAAAAGTCTAAAAACTACATAATGACTAACGAATGTAAAATTGTTTACAATTTACAAAAATTTACAAAAATCGCTTCTCCTCGTTATAAACGCAATAAAAGCACTTAACGTCGAGTTTATGAGTTCTTAGCCGATTATAAATCAGATTAGAGAGTCTTAGCCTCATTTTACGCACCGTGCTCGTTGAATTTTAATGTTAAACTATGAATACGAAAAATAGATACGCAGGGGCACTAGCGTAGCCAGAAAACATTTCGAAGGGGGAATGCAAAAATTGTCAGGGGGTCTGGGGGCGGCACCCCTATAAGCTGAAAAATTTTTTATTTTGTGACCATCCTGGAAATTTTACAGAGCATTCTTTGAAATTAAAAATACTTAAGGCACTGTTGAAGCACCCAAACGATGTAAAAGCTGGTGAAAGTAGGGTATTTGATCTCATTTTGGGCTAGGAAACACGTATTAAGATAAAACATGCACAATTTCGAGCCGAAGGCGCAAAAATGCTTTAAAAATGGGCATTTTCCATATGGCACGGAAAAAATTACGAAAAAAATTTCAGTATAACCGTCGGTAATCGTAATTATGGGCAATGTTCGCCTTTTAGGGTAAAAGTTTCAGATTTCTGTGTTATGAAAATAAAATTTAAAATAACAAAGTTTAAGGAAAGGCGTATTGCTATAAAACATATTACATACAATACCAAGTAGAAAACTATGCATATGTACAAACCATGAGTGAAAAGCTGACAAACCGGGCTAAACAAAATCACAATTCGGGCAATTTTTTAAATTTCAATGGTAAATATAAAAAATTATATAGGTAAAATTTTGGAATCAATCAGCAAACTCCAGGTTTTTCCAGGTTTTTCCAGGTGTTTACCCAAATTCCAGGTTTTTCCTGGTATTTCCAGGTTTTTCCAGGTCGCATGAACCCTGTTTTTAACAACCAAACAGGGAAACAACTTGACACTCTATGGTGTCCATTAGCTTCTGCATATAATTATAAACTTTTATTGGAGTTTCCTACATAACTAAAGTGCTAATTTTTCCACTTTTCTACAGAGTGTTTGCCGTTGTTCTCAAAATGATAAATTTTCATCCATTAAACATGAGAACATTTTTCACACGTTTCAAAGAAAATTGAATTAAATTTAATTTCTCCTTTTAGGGTAGGATCATCTGGATTTTTAAATTTTAAATGACATCTCTTCAAAATATGGAAATCTTGCTATTTGTTCCATCCATAATATATTAATAATTATGTTACACTCTGCGCTAAATTAATTCCTAAGCAAACAGCAAAAAAACATTAAATTAAACAAAACAAAAAATTTAAAAAAGTCTAAAAGGGCCCCCCCAAAATTCCGGGGGAGGGCCCCCCCAACCCAAATCCCCGTTACACCTATGGGAAGGGGGGGGGGGGAGGAAAAAGTCCAAATCTGGCTTGGGGGGGTCTCAACAATCGGAAATTTAAAAAAAGTACCCAAACTCTACCCAAATTTTTTTCAGCTAAAAATGGCCCTTTTTGGACAAAATCGACTATTTTTGACATATATAAATCTAATAAAAAACCACTTGTATTGCGTTTTAAAACCTATTTTTTAGCGTTTTTAACAGTTTCTAGACAATTTTTTCAGAAAATGTTTGAAAAATTATCAAAATTTTTGCAACATTTTAGCATTTTTTCTCTTGTTTGGACCCCATTTTAGGGGGGAGAGGGGTCTGAGCTTGGCTTGGGGGGGAGTAGTCTAGGTCTGGTATGGGGGGTTTGGAGGTCTGGCCTCTCCGTGGGGGTGTCTCACAGGGGGTAAACTGTAGCCTGGTACACTTATGATACTATATACACATTGCTCAAAATTTAGTTTGCTATCTACATATGATGATACCTAAGTCTCGTACACTATTTACCAACTGTAATTCAGTGTTTTCGATAGCTATATAATATAGCCATGAGGGGAAAAACCACCCCCTTTTTGGGGAAAAAACCCCGCCCCCCTCCTGGACCAAGGGTTGGGGCTATGACCTCCAAAACATGGCAGCAGAAAGCGCGACTATTTCTTACCTGCGCGTGCAAAGATCAACTCATTTGGTTCACTCCTGCTCATTTTATGACATTTTGAAAATGACACCTACTTTTTGGTCCAACCTTCCAAAAAATTGCCAAAAGTTTGGACCGATGTAACTTTTGACTGGGTTGGGCTAGAAAAGTTTTGCAGATATCTGCAATGATGGCAAGTCTTCCTCTTTGCACACAGCCAAAATTAGATCGATCAGATGCACCGTTAGTTCGGCACATTGCCAAATGTGGCGGGGGGAAAACCCCACTTTGGGGGGGGGGGACCCACCCAATTTTTTTGAAAAATTTTTTAACAACCAAACAGGGAAACAACTTGACACTCTATGGTGTCCATTAGCTTCTGCATATAATTATAAACTTTTATTGGAGTTTCCTACATAACTAAAGTGCTAATTTTTCCACTTTTCTACAGAGTGTTTGCCGTTGTTCTCAAAATGATAAATTTTCGTCCATTAAACATGAGAACATTTTTCACACGTTTCAAAGAAAATTGAATTAAATTTAATTTCTCCTTTTAGGGTAGGATCATCTGGATTTTTAAATTTTAAATGACATCTCTTCAAAATATGGAAATCTTGCTATTTGTTCCATCCATAATATATTAATAATTATGTTACACTCTGCGCTAAATTAATTCCTAAGCAAACAGCAAAAAAACATTAAATTAAACAAAACACAAAATTTAAAAGTCTAAAAAGGGCCCCCCCAAAATTCCGGGGAAGGCCCCCCAACCCAAATCCCCGTTACACCTATGGGAAGGGTGGGGGGAAGGAAAAAGTCCAAATCTGGCTTGGGGGGTCTCAACAATCGGAAATTTAAAAAAAAGTATATACCCAAACTGTACCCAAATTTTTTCAGCTAAAAATGGCCCTTTTTGGACAAAATCGACTATTTTGGACATATATAAATCTAGTAAAAAAACCACTTGTATAATGTTATTAAATCCTATTTTTTAGCGTTTTTAACTATTTCTAGCCAATTTATTCTGAAAAATTTAGAAAATTTCGAAGGTTTTGCAAAAATTTTGCATTATTTCTATTGTTTGGAGGCGGGAGGGGAGTGGGAGGGGGCATAGTTTCCCTGGAAATTTTGGTTGGGGGGGGCAAACTTCGAAAATTTGGTGGTCGACCCCCGAAATGTGATGGGGAGTACCCACACGAACCCCCCCCCAAAATTCGGACCTCAGAAAATTCAAAAAATGGCCTAAAACGCAAAATTTTCTGTATTTTAACGCTTTTTTAGTCAAAACAAGGCTTGTTTTTATCGTTTTAGGCGTTTTTATACCGTTTTAAACCGATTTTAAGCCAAAATTTGAGAAAAAATTTTCAAAAAATGACCATTTTTTAGCAAAATTTAGCTTGGCCCCAAAAAGTGCTGGGGGGGTTCGGGGGGGGGGGGGGGGGTAACCAAAAGTGGGGGGAGGGATAGTCAAAAAATCTGGGGGGGGGGGAGAAAGTTGGTCGAAAATTTTGGGGGGATACCCCCCTCAAACCCCCCCCCCCTAGGGAAACTATGGGAGGGGGGTCTCTGAGCTCGCCTTGGAGGGGGAATAGTCGATGTCGGGTATGGGGGAAAGGGGGTTTGGACTTCTCGTGGGGGGGGGGGGGGGGGGTCAAACAGGGGGTAAACTGTAGCCTGGTACACCAATGGGGGTAGCCCCCCCCCGCCCCTTTTTCCAACCCTCCCCCAAAAGTTTTGGGGAGGGACGTTTCAAACCCCCCCCCCCCCCCCCCCCCCCCAACTGGGGGAGGGGGGGGGTTGTAGAGCCGACGGCGCGAGAAATGGCCAAAAGTTTGGTATTTTTAGGGTATATATATAAATTTTGTAAACATTTTCAGAAAAGCCCTAGTTTTTGTCTTATAGTGTTTATTATTGCGAGAAATACACGTTTTTAACTGTATTATGAACTTTCTGACTCAACATTGTCCTTAATATGTTGGACTTGGAAACATGTTGGCAACCATAGGTGTGTTAGGGGGGTGGGGGGGCCGCCCCCACCAAAATGACAAATTTTGTGCCACCCCCCCTGATTTTCAGATTTTTGCCACCCCCCCCCCCCCAGATTTTTGGCCAAAAAGTGGTCAAAAATGGCATAAAATCGAAAATTTAGGGGGGGTCCCCCCCACCCTCCGTCGGAACGGAAACCCCCCTCACCCTCCGTCGGAACCCCCCCCCCCCAGATTTTTTGCCCAGCCACACCTATGTTGGCAACCAGTTTTCGTTATAGGCATTGTCTAAGGATAAAATTTCTTCAAGGTTGAATGTTTTTTTGGCATTAGAAACGGCTGAAAATACAATTTTTGGCATAAAAATAGAATTTTTTGTGGCAGGGTTGGGGGCCTGGGGGGTCATGGGGGTGGGGGTTAGGGTCACCAGAGGGACCCTAAATATCCGATACATCTATGGGACGAGGGACGGAGAGGAAGGAACTTTGAACCTACAAGTGAACATAGGTGTGTTAGGGGGGATCCCCCAACAAAATGACAAATTTTGGCGACCCCCCAATCTGGGCTTTTTCTAGGCGAAAAAAAGTGGGGGGGAGCCCTCCCCCCACTAGTGGGGGGGAACCCAAAAGTGGGGGGGGGGAATCCAAAGTGGTCTAAAATCGCTAAAAACGCAGTGAAAATAGCTTGTTTTCTACATATATATACTGCTATAACTATGCTAAAAAGAGCTCAAAAATCGAGTTTGAGTACCAAAATAGACGATTTTTGACAAAAAATTCCGGCGAAGCCGGAAAATTTTTGAAAATTTTGACCAAATATCCTTAAAATTTGGCATTTTCTGGGCACCTTATGGTGAGTGGGGGGGGAAGCCCAAAAAAGTGGGGGTGGGGCCGAGTGGGGGGAAGGGGTCGAGTGGGGGGGGGGCCCCAAAAAAGTGGGGGGGTCTCCCCCCCCCCCCCCCCCCCCCAAGTAAAAAAAGCCCAGAAAGTTTTGGCCAAATATCGCAAATTTAGGGGTTTGGGCTATTTTTGGGAACCCCCCCCCCTTCTCCAGCCGAACTCCCGGGAGAGGGGCATAGGTGTAAGGCGGCGCGGGTGTGGAGCTAGCCCCCAGCCCTTTTTTCAACCCTCCCCCAAAACGTTTTTGGAGGGACGGACGTCCATAGTATGCCTTGAAGGGGGGATTGGGGGAACTCCCCCTCCAAAATGTTCGACCAATTTTACTTCTTCCCAGAATTTTTGACATACCCTCCCCTACTTTCGGTCCCCCCCGAACCTATCTTCTATCAGTACTTAAATTTAAAAAGCGAATCGGCGGGCTTGTGCTATATATATACCTATTCTGGTGTTTTGAATTATAGCGCGGCGGGAAAAAACCCAAATTTTCGAATTTTGGCTGTAACTTTTTATTAAGCGACAAAGCAAAAATCTAACGATAACTACCATGAGGCCTTGCGAAGAGCTTCAAAATGCGCCATAAAACGTCTCTCTATCACTCTCTATCCATCTATCACTCTAATGCAAATTAGGTAGAAGTTTCCAGACGAAAAGCGTAGACAAGGAAGTAATGCATAACATGTGAATTTGAGAGAAATTGGAAATGAAAGTATATGCAAATTAGGTAACACTTGAATTTTATCAGTAGGGCATCCCCGCCCTACTGTACATTTGGGCCTATCTCCTGAAAGCTACAGAGCGAAATTAAAAAATCCCCCTCGTTACTTTGTGTGCATTGGCCGAAATATTCAAATAAAATAAACCAAACCGATCTAGCTGCTAAACTGTGAAAAAAAGTCCACCACAACCGAAGTGCCAAAATAGCGAAAGTCCGACTTTGGGGCCTTGGCACAGAGCCAAAATTGGCCAGGTGCCAAAATGACCAAAAAAGGTAGCATGGGGGGATACTGTCTACCAACATATCACAGTAGTATTGGACCAAAATGCCCACAACGTTCCAACACTTCGCTAGAAAATGCACTTCCGAAAAGCGTTATTCACCTAGAAAAAAAGCAAACGCAAACTAACTGTTGCCAAGTACAAAAATTTGAAGTTTCGAATTCGAACCAAAAGTATGGTGATACTTGTAGTACTACTCGAGTACTTTACGATGGTAACATTTTTACCCCTCCGGAACCTCTAATTTGCTGGCACCAGGCCAACACGGTCTCCAGGGGGCCGCGCAGACGCCTTTACACCCATATTATGTAGGGGCGCTATCGCGCCCCTACATAATATCAGGTATAGCGCGGCGGGAAAAAACCCAAATTTTCGAATTTTGGCTGTAACTTTTTTATTAAGCGACAAATCGAAAATCTAACGATAACTACCATTAGGCCTTGCGAAGAGCTTCAAAATGCGCCATAAAACGTCTCTCTATCACTTACGGTTGGTGAGAAATTTTCGACCAAACCGATGGGAAAAAACCCAATGCGGGAAAAACCCATGGGCGGGAAAAAAACCCAGCCGAATTTTTTGCTGCAAGCATGCCAGAACGGTTTTGACTATACCATTCGAAAGAGCGGGTCATTTTTAGTACATCTGAATCATAAAATATCAATATTTTTGCAAAAAATCATGTAAAATTGACTTTTCAAAATTTCGTATGTTTAACACGTAAACATAGGGAAATTTTGGAAATTTTTGAAATTTGCTTAGTTTCTGCAGTTTAAGCATCCTATCACATAGAAAGCGTGTTTTTATTGCATTTAAAGCCAAACCCGACCTATTTTAGTGAAAAATTAGCGGTTTTTGACGAAATTTGAACATTTGGCTTGAAATGGCACCATCTCAGATTTTGGCCACCTGGACCTCACATAGAAGGTCAAACCTAGATAAAATCTATACCAAATTAATCAGGAGGCTCCACTGAGCTAATAGTTGTATAATCATGTTTTTCTCAACGTTGGAGGTGGGGTCTTTGACTCCAGCTTGGAATCAGCTAACTATTCGGGCCATTCCTACGAAAGCCTTTCCCTGAAGCGGTTGTCCTCATTCGCAACTGCTTTAGTATTGGAGGACAAAGAGTACCACCTTAGAGCAGTCTTTCATTTTGCTCCACCTGCCGAAGAGGGTGTGGGGCACTACACTGTTTTTTGCAAACGATCTGATGGCAGCTGGGAAGTATATGATGATCTCAAGGAAAAACCCTGCCCTACACAAGAATCCCAGCTCGTAAACGCCCGTTCTTTGTTCTATACTATTTAGGTTTATAGAGATGAGTAGTGATGAGCACCGGGTATATTTTGTTAACGCTGGCTTACTGCTACTCGGGGGCCTCCCCCATTCGAAGCACCCCCACATAAATTTCTAACTTCCCGTACAAGCAGAAAAATTGCCAAATTTTACTATTTGTACCCTAAATTTTAGAAAAAGACATTAAAACCTACACCGTAGACCGTACAGCACCCATGTCGCCCTTCGCTATAAATTTTGGCCTAGACGTAAGCTAGTTAACGGATATCCCGTTGCTTTTTAATTTCAACTTTTGTCAAAAATTAGCAAGCCTATTATTCTGTCTGAAATGTGAATATATCCGGATATCCGAATACCCTGTGCTTATCCATTACTGGAGATGAGTTTTTCCTTACATCATCACTTTCAATTTAATATTACGAGTAGCCATTGATGTTTAAAATGCAGACCGCAAAAGGAAAAACCATAATGCAGACCGCAAAAGGAAAAACCATCTCATATATATACTCGAAATTCTATGTACGTATATATATATATGTATATATATATACATATACATATACTGTATCTCATTCCATGGCTCATTCCCAACTGCCACACTTGTGTGTTCTTTAGCATTTCCATTTTTGATATATAGATACTGCTGCAATTTTCTTTCAGTACTCAGCTGTCAATTAAAAAAACATTCATGCATTAGGGTTGGCATATATGTACAAGTACAACACATATATACATATTTTGCGCTATTAAGACTTACCAAAGGTTCGTTGTGATAAATTCGCATCCCACTAGTGAATAATAATGGAGTAAATATATACGTATATACAGGAATACGTCCACAAAGTCCAAATAGACGGACTCCAATCAGAAAAGCTGTAAGCCAAGTGTAGATGAAAGCTAATTCGTATCACCTGCCACAAGGCTGTCGCATTTACTAGCTGGGTTTTCCACTTTCTGCAAGATTTAAGAATACATATATACATAGTTAACTAATTTTGGATTTTCTGAGGTCCCAAGTGGGGGTGGCACCCCATCACATTTCCCGGGTCGACCACCAAATTTCCAGAGCTTACCCCTCCCCCAACCAAAATTTCCGGTGAAACTATGGGAATAGCCGATAGTGGGGGAGGGTAAGCCAAAAAATCTAGGAGGGAGTAAAGTTAGTCGACAATTTTGGGGGGATGGCCCCCTGGTGAAAATATGTCCCTCACAACTTTAAAAAATTTGTGAAAAAGCAGTTTCAGCAGCAAGGTTTATGTTTCAATGCAGGACGGAACCCAGTCATGACTCTGAACTCTCATTCCGAAAAGTGTTTTCAGCCCCCTCCCCTCCTCCTGCCCCCATTTTATCGAGTGGGGGCGTAGCACCGTCCCCGGCTTTTGGAAGCTTCAATGTTTGCGAGTTTTTGTCAAGGATGAGTTTTTCAACAGTTTCTTGTATAAGTACACTAGAAATATTGACATTGGTAGGTCATTAGTCAACATATACAATACATGGCAACGTTCCACTAAATCTTATTTTAAACACACAATACATGCAATATGTCTGTTGTGTCTAATTAGCTGTAACCTGGCTTAAGGGGGGGGGTCCATTTTTTGGTCATTTTTTCGACTTTCTCCGATGTCGCTCATTTTTACATATTTCATAGTCCAAACTGTATATTTTAACGAGTTTTTGAAATTAAAGTCCTAAGTCTTACGGTTGCTGAGTAATTTGACCTCAAAGTTGAGATTTTATAGAGTCAAACATAGGAAATGTGAAAAGATGTCACTTTTTCACGTGCGCCAGAGAAATCTCGCGAATGGCAAAATGGATCCGCCCAAACTTTATATCATATTTTTGCCATGTTTCCGAACTGTGATTTGTAGGAATCAGAATTTTGATTTAGGTCTTTAAAAAATTTTAATGAATTTTTGAAGTATTAAAATTTGATGTCTGTTAAATTTGGTGCCAAATTTTAATACTTCAAAAATTCATTAAAATTTTTTAAAGACCTAAATCAAAATTCTGATTCCTACAAATCACAGTTCGGAAACATGGCAAAAATATGATATAAAGTTTGGGCGGATCCATTTTGCCATTCGCGAGATTTCTCTGGCGCACGTGAAAAAGTGACAACTTTTCACATTTCCTATGTTTAACACATAAAATCTCAACTTTGAGGTGAAATTACTCAACAACCGTAAGACTCACGACTTTAATTTCAAAAACTCGTTAAAATATACAGTTTGGACTATGAAATATGTAAAAATGAGTGGCATCGGAGAAAGTCGAAAAAATGACCAAAAAATGGACCCCCCCCCTTAAGCAGGAAACTAACGAGACAAATAATTTGATTTTGTACGGAGACAGCTCGTAACTACAAATTATATGATTATTCCTACAAAATACTACAAAATCAGGAGAATTTTGTAGTGGTAGCTTTTGATTTTGTAGTTTATGATGTCTTGCTATGTTCTTGGCCGTTCTCCAGCTGAACTTCCGGGAGAGGGGCATAGGTGTAAGGCGGCGCGGGTGTGGAGCTTGTACTTCAGTACAAAACTTTGTATCTCATTTAAAAATATTTCCGTTGAATCAGTTTTTAAAAAGAACTTTTAGTACGACCATAATTGCGACCACATGCTTTTGTTTTTTCATGGCTTTTTGCTTGGTTTGTTTTCAGCTATTTGGGTATCTTTTTGTTTAGTTTAGTTTTTTGGTTTTTCATTTATAATCATTGTGGGGAAGAGTATAAAATGGTAGTGAATACTACCTCCTTCTCCACCCACCTCCCTCCAACCCAGTCATGTCACCCCCATCTCATTAGTAAGACGTACTGGTTATTGTAAGTATTGTGTACGGCGGAATTATTGCCCTGATCAGGCGGGGACGTGAACGTGGCACTGTGGGATCGTCGTGAGCTGAAGCCAATAAATTAACGCATACCTTACCCTAGTTACTGAAGTCAGGTTATATATACAGGTAGAAATTGAAAATAATAGACTATATATACATAAACACGAGTGAGACAATAAAAATGCGTTTTACAAAGAATAAGTATATATATACGCGTCCGTATGTATATACGTATATATGTGATACTCAAATTGAATTGTTTTAGTGCATCTTTAGATTCTAAGAGGTGTTAACGAGAACTTATATACGTAATGGAATACAGCAGAAATCAACGAAATATATATGTATATAAGCTTTTATAGTACAATGCTACTTCAGGAATTAAGGTAGAGAGTAAGATTGTGAAGTATGTGATATATACATATATCTACGTATACGCTCAGATTCATTTAAATTATTTTCCCTCGAATAGAATGTAAGTATATACATATATTCTTAGATTTAAGCATTTAGGGAAAATTTGCTTAATGTACACAGAGGGGTATACAATTAATGTTTACATTTGCAGAAGTACGTACGTAGTCTTGATCACGTCTGCACTAACTAAATAACTGTATTGAGGCCTCTTAGGACGACCTACAGGTGTGAGTAACACGTTTGCTGTTATGTGAAGGGCTTTAATTTAGCTGATGTTTGGGCCGCTTGGAAAATATGTGTTAGCCGAGCTGGTCACGGGAGGCACTCCCCCGGTTTCCCGTGCGTGCCGGTATATCACACTCACTATGGTCCTGGTCTGCCTTCACGCACCGGTTACTTGGCGATGTGCCTCCTCTCCCCGTGGCCAGGTCGGGGTGCTCTCGCTCTTTAGGAGGAGTACCCGGCTGGGGTTAGGGATGAGGTGGAAACCCCACAAAAAATAATTGGGGGAAGGTTTGGGGGGATGATCCCCTCCAGTTATTTTTTCAAACAACCCCCAAAAATTTTTGGGTGCCTCCGGCCCCCTCCCTACGTATATAACCATGGGGTGAAAAACCCACCCGCCTCCTGGGTCATGGGTTGGAGCTATGAGCTCTAAAACAGAGCAGCAGACAGCCCGATTCTTTCCAACCTATGTATGGGAAGATCAAGTCATTTGGTCCACTCCTGCTCATTTTATGACACTTTGAAAATGACACCTACTTTTTGGTTTAACTATGCCAAAGTTTTGGACCGATACTTTTGACTGGGTTGGGCTATGGCTAGAAAAGTTTTGCAAATGTATATATATATATATATATATATACATATATATATACATATATATATATATATATATATATATATATATATATATATATATATATATATATATATATATATATATATATATATTACCGTTAGTCTGGCAGGCGAGAAAACACCCACTTTGGGGGAAAAACCCACCCAAGTTTTTAACAACCAAACCGGGTAACAATTAGACACTATATAATGGCACCAGAGGAGTAATTGGGGTGGTTTGGGGAGGGGTAAAAAAGATAAAGTGACCCCTGGAGAGAACTCCAACCTACAGAAGGTTATAGGGTGCCGGTGCTTGCTTATCTCCGGAGTCACAGTCCGAAGCCAGGAGCCACAACTCTAATGTGACTACATCTTTGGACGGGGGAGGGCTAGCCCTTCATCAGGCATTACGCCAGAACACAGACTCCTGTTACCTTCCCACCGCAGTGGTACCCATTTACCGACCAGTTAACGGTAGACAGCTGGGTTGGCTGGAGCCCACGGCGAACCGATATGTGCTTAGTCCCTTGCTCAAGGGGATTTGCGAAAGTCTTGTGGCAGCGGGGGTTCGAATCTAGAACCGTAAGATCTTTAGTCGAACACCTTACCACTCGGCCATCGCGGCATTGGGGAGGGGGTCTGGGCTTATTCTAGTGGGGGGCCCATAAACGACCTCCCCTCCAAAATTCGTGCCCCCCCAAAAACCAAAGGGTGCCCCTTTTGGTACCAAATTTTTAAATTCGCTCAGAAGGCCAAATTTTGTGAGACCTACTAACCCTAGTCCAGTCGAGTTCTGAAGCGCTTCCATGCGCTGCTGCAGCTGCCTTATGGCATCTTGCTGTTGAGTTACCAGGTCCTCCATTTCTGGCTGTGAGTTTTTTCGGTCGGTTCTCTGTAGTCGTTCACTTGGTCCAGAAGCAGGAGTGGACATACACTAATACGTCTTGCTTCACCAAGAGCAATCACAAAAGAACAAAACTATCAAAAATTATTTCAACGCAACAAAGAAACAACAACTATACCCAGTTGCTATCATGTAATAAAATTTAATAGTTGCTGGTCAGGCTCAAGCCTTAAACAAACACAATATACAAACCAGCAACTACACCCAACAACAAACTCAAAATAAAAATCTGAGCCAATTCCGTGGGTGTAAAAGTTAACCCTTGGCTGGAAAACTAGACAAAAAATCCAAGGGTCCGAGATGAGAGTGTCTGCCAAATCCGTGGCAGAAAGTCTTAGGCCGAATCCGCGGCAAATCCAAAGTCAAGAGCAGCTGCCAAATCCGTGGCAGAAAACGGAAAAATACAAAAAAACAAAAGTGGAAAAAATAAATGATGGACTATGCTGCGAGCGCAGGCAGGGTAGGAGTAGAACCTTCCTCTACCCTACTCGCAGCGCTTAGACAGTTTTGAGCTTATCATGAGATTTGTTCGACTACTATGAAAAGACACAAAAATACCAGCAAAACCCAGACAAAAATATATGAATAGAGAGGCTCCAGCAAGGCGGGGGGGAGTCAGTTGCAATACATTTAAGAAAGCTAAAAACATTCGATTCGGGTAGTATCTTGCTTACTAACTGGTTGCGTTATTTTGATTCTGAACTGGTGCAGTTAGTAAAAGCGTGTTACTGTGGTTCATCTAGCGACATCTTAGCTATGGTTATTATTGACTGACTTCTCGGTAAAACGAACTTTCCACCTACGACCCTCCATTTTTGGTGCATCGGCCGGGAAAGGCCTGAATTCCTCCCCTCTGCTGCAAACTGTTTCTCTGGCACGTTGCCCTTTACCCACGCTTCCGAAGAGACTGCTTCGCCTTATCTAAGGAACCTCGACGCTACCCGTGCATGTGAATCTGCCTGGCCACCCCAGTGAAGACGGCTTCGACGAAAGAACCTGAACCTGGTTACTTCAACTTTTACCATGATTAAATGCAGTGAGTAGCATAGCGTTTTGTAATAGCATTGTGCAATGCCTCGTCGAGGTCAACGAAGGGGAAGGCGCCAGGAGTCGCCGGAACCAAGTGTGTCTGATGAAGGGTCGGTCGAAAATATCAGGGTCCCCGGTAAACAGTTTTTACAGTTAAATGCTATCCCTCCCCCTCCCAAGTTTTCTTGTGCTACCAACCAAAATGTGCGGGACTGGTTTAAAGCGTATAAACGGTATTCAGAGGCTCAAATGTGGTCCCCGGCTGACTCCTTGCGCATTCTCCCTACATTTCTTGAAGGTATGGCCGCCAGAATATTCGACAGGTTAACAGAGGAGGAAAAACAGTCTCTAAATTCAGTGCAGACTACTTTTGTCAAGAAAATTTGTCCTCCAAATGAGGCGTGCCTCAGGTGGTGTGAGCTGCAAGACTGTCAGCAAAAAGACGCCGAATCAGTTACAGAATTTGTTGATCGTTTGCAGCGGCTACTAGAGCTGGCACGGCCTGATTTGGATGACCAGTCTACAGATAAGGAGTTGATTTTACTGCTGCAGAATCAATTTCTGCCGTGTATTCGTAAACTTTTGATAAAACAGAGCCCTGAAAACTTGGAAAAAGCTCTTGAACTGGCTAGGAAAGAGGAGTACTCTCGCAAATTGTTTCCAAATCCTGAACAGTCTTCTGAGGTGTCACTGCTTAGACAAGAGTTGAAAACCGTGCAAGAGCAAAATGGTAAGATTATGTCCGTCTTAGAAAAGTTTCAAAAACAGGAAGCGGTTGCAGCGGTGACTGCGCCAACAAACGCCGAGACTGTGCACGTCTTGCAAACTTGTAGCATGCTGGAGAACCAGGTGCACAATCTAGGTCGTCAGGTGCAGAACTTATCCGATCAATTGGCAGCTCTCACAGCTAAGGAGACGAGCGTAAAGCAGGTGGACCGCAGCAGCAGCGGTCAAAATTGCTATCACTGTGGTGGTAGTGGTCATTGGGCGGCGCATTGCCCAAACTATCGCACAAACCCTAATTATGCGGTAGGTGGTTCCACGTATGTGCGTGACCGTCTAGGTGCTTCTGGTGCCAGAGGAACGTCTCGAGGCCGCGCTAGAGGCCGTCGGGGAAACTAGCTTGCCCTGCTCCTGCCATGGATGGAGTTGCGTTTAGCACTGGTGATTCAGTTGTACAGAATCAGAATTTTTCATTCTCTGTTCCTAATGTTAGTGTAGATAGTTTTGACAGTAGTTTGGTGTAGAATCTGAGATTGTTCATAATTTTAAGCCTCAGCACATGGCTTCTTGTTCGTCGTTTTCTGCTGTATCTTATCCTGTCTTTGTTAACTCTTATGTGAATGGTATTTTCTGTAAAGCTTTGGTAGACACGGGCTCCGGCCCTAGTATAATTAGCAAGTCTTTTTGGGAAAAAGTTTCAAGGCTACCTCTGACCCCCTATAGCAGCACGCCCCAGAGTGTGACAGGCAGTCCGCTTAAAGTTTTAGGTTCTTGCAAATCCCGCGTGGCACTTTCAGGCGAAAAATTTGAGGTTGTTTTCCTTGTTGTTGAAAATACGACCATAGACTGTATTCTGGGAGCGTCATTTCTGGGGAAACACAAGGTAATTGTCAATTTCGAAGAGGGAACTCTTACCAAAAATACTACGTTGCTAGCTAGGTTCGATGGCAGTATCAAACTTCCGATTTCTAAAATCCGCAGTTCCTCTCGTATTGGTAACAAAACCAGTCCAGTTGTACTTTCTAATGACCTTGTGCTACCCCCTTTTTCTGAAACTTTGGCCGCCGGTGTAATTACTCGGCGAGTAGCCGGAGTTTCCAATAGTCTGCTTGTGGAACCTATTGTTCCAAATTTCTCTGATTCCAAGCAGCAATTCTTGCTGGGCAGATGTGTCGTCTCTCGGAACAGGCACATTCCTTTGCGCTTAGCGAACCCCACAAACGCAGAACTATTTCTGCACCGTGGGCTGACAGTAGGCACTGCCTCTGCTCATTTGGGAGTTAGCGCGGTTAGAGAAGATATTCTTTCCTGCAACGCAGTGAACTCTGCCCAACGGTCTGCCTCAACGACTAATAATGACCCGGTTTCAGCCCCGCCGAACCCAATGATACCTTTAGGAGTGAATTTAAGTAATGCCAAGGCTCAATTGTCGCCACAGGAATACGATCAGCTGGTTCAACTCCTTACGGAGTATTCTGATAGGTTTTCAACTGGAGATCATGACATGGGTTTGACAAATGTCATAGAGCATCGTATCGAAACCACATCGGATCAACCGATAAAGCAGCAACACTACCGCGAGCCCAAATCTAGGAAGAATGTAATTGAAGAAAATATTCAGAACATGCTAGAACGCGGTATCATTAGTCCGAGTACTAGCCCATGGGCTTCGCCCATAGTTATCGTAAAGAAGAAGGATGGCAGCGACAGGTTTTGCATAGATTTCCGTCGTCTTAACGCTGTCACGGTAAAAGACTCCCATCCCATACCTCGGATTGATGAATCGCTGGATACTTTAGGGTCCGCCAAGTACTTCACAAGCTTAGATCTATGTTCAGGCTACTGGCAAATACCCATGGCAGAGAAGGACAAGGAAAAAATAGCCTTTGTCTGCCAGAACGGTCTTTACCAGTTCAACGTCATGCCATTTGGACTGTGTAATGCGGCAGCGACGTTCCAACGGATGATGCAGGTTGTTCTTAGTGGGTTGACTAGCAAAATCTGTTTAGTCTATATTGATGACATCATTATCTTTTCGGAAACATTTGAGGAACATTTGGTTAGGCTTCGCCAGGTCCTAGAGCGGTTGAGGTCGGCAAATGCTCATTTTGTCAGTTACAGGTAGTGTACCTAGGACATCTAGTGAGTGCCAAGGGCGTCCAGCCCGATCCTGCCAAGACCGAAGCTATCAGTAAGTTGACCGCTCCGAGGAGTACTAAGGAGGTGCGAAGTTTTCTTGGTCTAGCTTCCTACTATCGTCATTTCATTCCGAACTTGTCGCATGTCACTGAACCCATCTCCAGGCTTCTGAGAAAGAACGTCCCGTTCAGGTGGAGTACTCATTGTCAGAAAGCGTTCGAAACAGTAAAGAGGGTGCTGACCAGCGGGCCCTTGTTACGCAGACCGGATTTTTCGCAGCCATTTATTGTATATTCAGATGCTTCTGACAGCGGTCTTGGGGCGGTGTTGTCCCAGCAAAGAGAAGGAGAGGAAGTAGTTATATGCTACGCCAGTAGAGGGTTGCGTCCCAGTGAGCAGAATTATTCCACCATAGAGAAGGAAGCACTAGCCATGCACTGGGCAGTAGAAGACAAGTTCAGACCGTATCTTTATGGTCATGAGTTTAAGCTGGTAACAGACCATAACCCTAGAACCCGAAAGGTAGACTAGCTCGTTGGTCTATGGATCTTGGTCAGTATAACATCACTGACGTAGTTTACAGGCGTGGCAAGGACAACGGGAACGCGGATTATCTCTGCCGTAACCCGACATTGGCAGCAATCATTTCAGCCGGCTTTCCTTCAAGTATTTCATTGGAAGAGTTAGCAGAGGCCCAGCGGAAAGATCCCTTCTGCTTAAAGCACCTTCGTCAGTTGGAGTCTAGAGACACGTCACCTAGTGGCTATTGCATCGAAAATGGGTTGTTATGCAAATACAGCAGGCGTCTTAAGAATCGTAAAATTGTCATCCCCGAAAGTTTAAAGGCTAAATTTTTAAGTGGAGTGCATGGTGGTCTTTTAGCAGGTCACGTTGGATTCAAGCGAACACTTGCGCGGCTTTCGCCACGGTTCTTCTGGCCAGGTATGGCTCGTGATGTCGAAAGTTGGTGCAGAAAGTGTTCTGGATGTCAACCTGTTAAGAGTTCAACAGTTGGTAGACCTCCACTACAGCAAATACTAGCAGACAAGCCATTTGAACGCGTAGGCGTAGATATCTTAGGCCCACTTCCGAGAACACGAACGGGAAACCGTTTTGCTATCGTATTAATAGACTATTTCACAAAATGGGCGGTAACAGCGAGTTGCCGAAAGGCTGATGCAGCTACAGTTGCTAAAACACTTGTTGACTCCGTGGTACTACAGCACGGTTGTCCGGTGGTACTTCAGTCGGATAGAGGGGCTGCATTTATGTCTAAGTTGTTAAGGAAGGTAACTAGCCTCCTTGAAATTAAGCAATTGTATTCAACGCCTTTTCACCCGCAAAGCAACGGCTTGGTAGAAAGATTAAATAGGACAGTGGCTGAACAAATTTCAGTTTGTGTCCAGGGCTCTCCGAGAAAATGGGATAGATTCTTGCCTTACGTGACTTTTGCTTACAACAGTAGCGTTCACAGCTCCATCGGTATTAGTCCTTTTCAAATGCTATTTGGAAGGCTGCCCAGATTACCGTCTGATTTAGTCAACATTGGGCACGACCTACCAAGCTCCGACGTTAAAGAGTACTACGATTTTCTTAGGCAAGGACTAGCACAGTTGCATGCCAAAGCTCTAGGAGGGCAGCGAAAGGCCCACAACTGGAAAGAAAGAGCCCACAAATCTAAGGTTAGGTCGCCAGAGTTCATACCTGGTCAGTTAGTTTTGCTCCGGAACTTCTACAGAAACAAGAAGTTTGACCGAAGGTGGCAAGGACCTTATCGCGTAAAGAAGAAGCTATCTCCAGCGACGTGTGTCCTCCAGGATTTAGACAGCAACGAAACATTTTGTGCACATGCCCGAAATTTACGGCCTTTGCATGTTTAGGATTCGGACTAGTAGTTTTCTTCCTTTCTTTATGGCGCCAACTATCTTTCCTCCTCGACTATCCTATAGCTTCTCAGCTACGAGTTTCGTTTCCTTTCTTTGCAGTAAAATTGGATAACTGCTGCTGGTCTGTTAAAACGAAAACATAAAGTAAGCTTAACGACCCACATTGCAGTTTGATAATTTCGGATTAGTTTTATTTAGTATGTTTCGTTTAGTTTCCTTACTAACGTCTGGGCATCACCTGCTGTCGTTGACCATTTGTTTGGTTGTTAGCCTTCTATACAACCGTTGCCTCGACCTGTCTAATCTGAATTTTATATAGTCGGCGTGTACCGGGATGCTACAAGTCTTGCGACAGTTTCGGTTAAGTTGAGCAGAAACCCGTTGTACATGTTTCTTGGATATGCAGCTTGACTGGAATACCTTACGGTGGCTACGTAGGCGCCGGTGAAAATATAAAGTAGCTGGAGCCTATACTGCAACTTAAGGGATTCCAAAGAGTTATTAAATTGGCAACGTAGGCAATGGTGAAAACATAAAGTAGCTAGTGCCTACAGCATTTTAGAGTTCAACAGAAATTTTAGCAAATACAAATTTTCATTGTTCTGCTGTAAATATTAAATCTGTGTGGCCATGCAGACTAATGTACATAGGTGCGCAATGTTATTAGTATTGCTATGCTTTCGTTTATCGTTTCGTTTGATTTGGTTATTTGTTTGTTTGTTTGTTAGTTTGTTTGATCCTAAGTGTCCAAGTTTTTTTTGTAAAAGGGGAAGGAAATGTAAAGACAGTTTTGAGCTTATCATGAGATTTGTTCGACTACTATGAAAAGACACAAAAATACCAGCAAAACCCAGACAAAAATATATGAATAGAGAGGCTCCAGCAAGGCGGGGGGAGTCAGTTGCAATACATTTAAGAAAGCTAAAAACATTCGATTCGGGTAGTATCTTGCTTACTAACTGGTTGCGTTATTTTGATTCTGAACTGGTGCAGTTAGTAAAAGCGTGTTACTGTGGTTCATCTAGCGACATCTTAGCTATGGTTATTATTGACTGACTTCTCGGTAAAACGAACTTTCCACCTACGACCCTCCACCTAGGTCACGGGTTGGAGCTAGGAGCTCCAAAACATACCAGCAGAAAGCGCAACCCTTTCTAACCTATGTGTCCAAAGATCAAGTAATTTGGTTCACTCCTGCTCATTTTTTGACATTTGAAAATGACAATGAACATTTTGACATTTTGAAAATGACATGAAACCTACTCTTTGGTCCAACCTTCCAAAAAATGACCAAAAGTTTGGACCAATGCAACTTTTGACTGGGTTGGGCTAGAAACGTTTTGCAGATATCTGCAATGATGGCAAGTCTTCCTCTTTGCACACAGCCAAAATTAGATCGATCAGATGCACCGTTAGTTCGACACATTGCCAAATGTGGCGAGGAAAAACCCACTTTGGGGGGAAAACCCACCCAAATTTTTTTGAAAAATTTTTTACCAACTCAACAGGGAAGCTATTCGGGACTGTAGTACGATATTATTGAGGACGCTGCGTCATCCTATGCTGTCAGATTTGGGCAATTTTGAACACCTGGGTATCTAGAGGCAACAATCACTAAAAGTGCAATTTCGCTCCTGGAGGACCCAGCAGAGGTCTAATAGAGACTTTTAATAGCCAATTGTACGTAAAAAACCATTCTCTACGCGTTAGAATAATAAGTTTTATCAAATTGCAGCGTTTTTAGCATTTTTCAAAAATTGCCATATCTTTATGTGTTAAACTTTATGAAACCTGTCCATTTGATGCTGCATTTTCAATGGCACATGAGATCTCAAAAAAGCTACCTAGGTCGGGTTTTTTGATTCAAACTAACTAAGAAAGAGTTGAATTTTACACAGGAAGTTTCAGAATCGCGCTACGACCACTTTTAAGACCTGTGAGGGTAGTTATAAAAGGTGTCCCTTTTTTCTTCAAAAAATAGCCTTCTCCATTGCTCTAAACTCTTTTTCTGTATTAGCTTAGTAATCTCGTTAGGGCCACAAGTCCCTGGAATTTCAGGCCCACTTTCCAAACTATTTTTAGCTGGATTATTGACGTATTCGTTAGCCGCAATGCCGCAATGACTTGGAACCCATACAAAGATAATCCCTTGATCAAATCGTTGTATCCGCTGCCAGACCACCCGATCCCCTCGCTTTATTCTCTGAATCGCACCTAACCAGTCAGAGAAAACAACAACTCAACAGTTCGTCTTGTCTTCATCAATAAGGTGGTACAATGCCTCTATAATCTCGCTTCCTCAGCAGCGCATGCAGAAGGCAAGATTGGAATACCAGCAGATAGACAATCTATGGCCCCTGTTGTATCTTGGATCAGGACTCCAACACCTCCGCGTCTACTCTGAGGATTATATGATCCATCAGTGAAAACCATAATCTTCCCCTGAACTTTGTACCGGTTAATCAGTTCTAAGGCTCGCTTGTAAGCAGACTCCTTGCCATCGACGACGGGCAACAAGTAATAGTCTGTCTTAATCTTTGTATCTAGAGGAGACGGCCCAGCCAAGACAATTTCATCCACCGTTTCCGGAATAAGTTCTGTAAAGCTTCTACAATGGAGCCGTGAAGCCTTCGCCAAAGAGTACTGTTTAAGTCAGCATCTTTGATACCAGGTACCATTCGGTACGCTAACAGTCGGAGGAAGACCTACAGCTCTCGTGAAACTTTTGGCAGAAGCAACATGCAGGCGTCTATCAAAAGGTGGCAACCGAAAATCTATCTCCATCACGTCAATGGGAGTACCACGAAGGCCACCAGTAATTATCCTCAAAGCTTCGTTATGAAGTGATTTAAACTTCTTTATGTTAGAAAAAGCTCCATCTCCAAAAATCTCCGCACCATATTCAAGTAAAGGTCGCAAGCAGATGGCAAAAGTATCTTTCAGTACTGGCCTGCTGGATCTCTATCGTCCGCAGCTTCCGCAGCTAATCCTTTTCATAGAGGATAAATAGGGCCTAGCCTTTTCAACCACTTTTAGAAAGTTAACTTTTTATCCAACCAAAGTCCCAGATGCATTATGCATGTTTTGGGCTCCAAGATCTGGTCATACAACTTCAGCTTCAGCGTAGACTCCCGCGGACCATGCTTTAGGGAGAAGAGCATGACATGGCTCTTGTCAACGCTAAACTCCATCCTATTCTGTCTGGTCCGAAGTTCAGCACCACGCATCATTGCTTGAGTTACACGTACCGCAGATTCAAGATTGGAAGAAGTTGTCTAAAGCACCACATCATCAGCAAACATCCCCGTGCCAGAGTCACATCCAGAATCATCATCGGCTCCATTTTCGTGGGGAACTGCTTCTCTGACAAATGAAGGGAGGTCATTAATTAGAACAAGGAACAGCACTGGGCTCAGCACCGCTCCCTGGGGAACGCCAACATCAATGACTTTCATTCTGGATAAGCTGGTCTGACACCGGACTTGGACGGTTCTTTAATCCAAAAATCCATGCAGCCACCTTATCATTGATCCACCAACATCTAACTGCGCTAGATTGCGTAGCACGGTAGAACGAGGAACCCGATCGTATGCCAAATCAAGGAAAACTCCAATTGCCTCCTGTTTGTGGCGAAATTCGCGTTGTATGGCTGTGATTAACCTGAACAGCTGTCCAATGGTAGATCTATGTGACCAGAAGCCAAACTGTTCTGATGAAAGGTGTTACTTCTTCTCTAAGATCCAAACCAACCTTCTGCAAATGATTCTTTCCATCAG
Source organism: Trissonchulus latispiculum (assembly GCA_030248195.1). Classification (NCBI taxonomy): domain Eukaryota; kingdom Metazoa; phylum Nematoda; class Enoplea; order Enoplida; family Ironidae; genus Trissonchulus; species Trissonchulus latispiculum. The sequence goes on along the minus strand of JASAND010019333.1, from coordinate 21,248 downwards.
CTTCCCGACGCAGCTTTGTAGACAAATCGGACGGTAGCTTTCAGGGCAAGTTGTATCCTTTCCTGGCTTAGGGATTGCAACTATTACACCATGGCGCCATGCCCGAGGAAGTGAACCGTATGTCTAGCTCAAATTGAACAACCATAACAAGAAATCCTTTGTTTTATGACCCAACTGCTTCAACATCTCGTTTGAAATCCCGTCCTTTCCTGGTGTTGTACCAATCTTCAATTTGTCTATTGCTTGATTTAGTTATTTTACTGTAATCAAACCACTGAGCCATTCCTTCTCTGTTCCTGGGATGGTGTAGAACATTCTCTGCTCTTCAGTACCCAGCAAGCTTACAAACAGAGCAAGCCGCCTTTGTTCCCCAAAATTGTTGGCCATGGCACCGCAAGCCACCAGATAATTGCGCATTGTCCGCTGCCAGAGTTTCCATGAAACCGGTGGATCCCCCGTTGACAAAAATGGATGCGGGGCAATACCAAAGGCAGGGTTCATGACTCTCGTCGCCAATGTTGTGTTCTCCTCCACTCCTGCTTCTTTATTCGTCAAGCACGCACAATACGACTAGCGATACTAACTCAATAGCTTGTACACGATCTATGGCGTGACAACTGTTATACGTATTCTACAGCAGAATAACTACAGTATGTGATCAAACCTAAGATACCACAGAAATGTCGCGAGTCCTTTACCATGCGATAACTTAAGATTCGTCAAAATCTTATATATGTAATTTGGAACTCAAACAAATATATCGTAGACTAGTACATCACTTCAACTGTTCACCTGTCCATTATCCATAAGCAAGTGTTTAGCACAACTTGGGTGTTTCCTTTTCCTTTTTCTGGGCATTTCAGATTTTCTCAGTTTTTCGACAGTTGGATACCTTTCTTTGCAGTTTGAAATGGAGTAAGCTGTATCTAACCGAGCTGCTTTCAAATAGACGATCCAGCTTAATGGAACAGATCTCACTTACTTATCTATTGGTACTTCAAACGTTACGGCTCCAGACTGCAGGCTCCTGTGCCTAGTATCCTATTAATCACCGCACAGGTCACTCTGGATCTGGAAATCGCTCGGAGTTACGACCAAGCTAAAGTTACTGATTTTTTTCCATAGCTGACTAATATGTAAAAATGTAGGCTGACCCAAACACAATAGGCATGGAGGGTGATAAAGGTCCCTCTGTGTCTATTGTGCATACTGTTCTTATTTAAAATATTTTAACTTTACTATTGTAGAATGGCTAGAATAACAGTTATACTGGATATCACTCAGACATTAGGCCGTCCAGAGGGGAGACGGTACCCTCTGCAGCATGCCGGCCGCGAACACGAAATTTAGGACCCTAAGCATCCTTCTCAAAAATTTTCTATCTCCACTTGATCCCTCAAGCCAAATTATTAAACCATCAAGCCAAAATTTTCTGGTTCCAGCTGGCACCAGTCAACCAATTATGATTAGAGAGGAATACATCCCCCTAATTGTATATTGTACTTATCCGTGTTTTTCAAGGAGTTGGCCGTCCACGAGGGGAAACCCTTGTGAATGGAGCTGACGGGTGTTCATCATGCTGTGAAAGCATCGTGATCATTTCTGCTCCGGCAGTAGCCTTGCCTTCGCCTCAGGCAATTGCTTTCTGCAATTATTCAACGCCAGACCATGGACCCTGAGCAAAATTGGTCTGGCGTTACCCCTCCTAGCGAAAGCAACTAGGGTGTGGCAGTACAGGAAAAAACTTCAGAAGCATTAGGTCTTCCAGCCTGTTCATTTCGAAGGTACTTCAAAAGCACGGTATTGGCATTCCGATAATTAACTCCGGTTACAGGTGGTCTACGTAGATAAGCAAATGCTCATTGCGCGATTTACATTGTTTCTCTGGACAAGGGCATCTTCCAATTCTGGAATTCCTTCAGGCATCTGAGCAGCTGGCACAAATTCATTCTTATGCAATGGGTTTATCAGAACAACATGGAATGTTACGATGCTTAGACTCAGTTGGAATCCCAGTAAGCCGTGTAGTAATCAGTTCAACATAAATTCCCATTTGCAACGACGCGTAATATGTAGCCTGTTCTCGATGATACTATATCAGTAAGGCCTCTCACATTCAAAGAAAATTCTGAAGACTGAGCTGTTTCCGGTAAAGTTACATGTCCTTTGTCTGAACGACTTGCAAACTCTTCCACAAACTCAGACTCCTCCGGATGTTCTGTTGGATTTCCATAATTTTGCCCGAAAGCCTGTTCCCAATGATTCACACTAATATCATCGTCCGTCTCAATGTCCACAACTAAAGTCACCTGTTGTGACCTTATTAGCCTGCTGAACGCTTAACACAAATATTAAAGTTGAATACCTACTAAGCCTTTAAGGTGGTGATTCCCTTTGGTCACATAGAGTTTGCGCCATTATTACTCATTCATTACTTGGAGTTAAGAAGCCATTTTTATATCAAAATGAAGCTTGAAATTTTCTCTTTTTAATGCATGCCATGAAACTAATGTTGTTTTATTAAAATATTTTAACACATTTTAGAAGAAGTATAATTTTCCAGATTTTTTGCAGACTCAAGGAAATTTTTTCGCGAGACATCGGTTATATCATTCGATACCTCCATCAAATCGCTGGGGACGATTTTTTATTTATTGTGAAATCGCTCTTCGTTTTAGAGAAATAAGCTGAAATGTGTGCGTAACCTGTATTTTGCCTACTTTTTCCGAATCTGTCAAGCGATTACTTTAGCTAGAAAGCAGCAATCGGGGCAACTAAAAAATCGTCCCTGGGTATATTTCTGCCGAACACATTTGTTCAGTAGCAGCCCTCCAGCTTGCATGGTGAATGCTCCACAATCTTTGGAAAGAAATTGGTCGTGTTTTTGCAAAAACTACATTTTTTATGATAGCAGCCTACAGGATAGCAGTTGGAAGACGATCATGCGTCGAATAATTTGCCCCTGTGAGACCTTCAGATCGACAACCTTAGTTTGATTTTACGTCTTGCGTAGTTCAAGAAATGTTGGATTATTTGATTTCTGCAAAAATGACAAGTTTTCGACGCCAAAACAAGAAAATCGGCTATATCTCACGGTAGAGAAAAGCTAGAAACTTGCTTTAAAAAGCAAAAATGTGAAGCTCAATGAGATCTTTCGATTGAATATAGTCATAACTGTATAGCTGCTGCCAAACTTCGTTGTCCGGAAATGTCGAATTTTTGAATCGGGATTGCGCAGAGGGTGTTAGAACGCTAAAAGAACTTATTTCGGAAAGTTTTGTCAAATTTCATCTTAATTTGCGCCGCCAACCGACAATATGTGCCCAAAAGGAATCACCACCTTAAGGTGGTGATTCCTTTTGGGTACATATTGTTGACTGACGGCGAAAACCAGGATGAAATTCAACGAAACTTTCCAAAATAAGTTGTTTTAGCGTCCTAACACTCTCTGCGCAATCGCGCTTCAAAAATTCAGCATTTGCGTTCAGGGCGGTTTTTGCCAATTTCTGAATGTTTGGCAGTAGCTGCATGGCTATGACTATATCCATTCGAAAGAACTCGTTAAACTCTACAATTTTGCTTTTGGAAGCAGCTTTCTAGCTTTTCCCTATCGTGAGATATAGCCAATTTTCTTATTTTGGCATCAAAAACTTGTCCTTTCTGCAGAAATCAAATAATCCACTACTTCTTGAGCTACGAAAGCCGTAAAATTTAACTAAGGGTGTCGATTTAAAGGTCTCACAGAGGTCAATTATCGGAGGCATGACCATCGTACAATTGCTATCCCTTAGGCTGCTATCACAAAAAATGTAGTTTTTGCAAAAACACGACCATATTTTTCCAGCGATTGTGCAGAATTTAGTATGCAAGCTAGAGAGTTGCCACTTAGCAGATATGTTCTACACAAAAATACCCCGGGACCCTTTTTTAGTTGGCCCGATAGCTGCTTTCTAACTGAAGTAGTAGCTTGCCAAAGTAGTGAAAAGTAGGCAAAATCCAGGTTGCGCAGACATTTTAGTTTATTTCTCCATAACGAAGAGCGATATCACAATAACTAAAAAAGGGTCCCCAGCTATTTGATAGAGGTATCGAATGCTCCAACCGATGTTCTGCGAAAAAATTTACTTCAGCCTGCAAAAAATTTGAAAAATTATACTTCTTCTAAAATACAGGAAAAACATTTTGGAAAGCCAAACTTAGATTCATTGTACTCATTGAAAAGAGAAACTGTTAAGCTACATTTTGATATAAAGATGACTTCTTAACTCCAAATAATGAATGAATAATAGTGGTTCAAAGTTGATGTCTCCAAAAGGAATCACCACCTTAAGTCTTTATTTAATGTTACATTTGATCGACTGTATTTGCTGTTGTTGACTCTTGAGAGTACTGCTCCTGTCGCTCCGCCTGAGCGATTTCTTTGTTTTTACTTGTTGTCAGGAGACAATCCCTCTTTCGAAGGGGGAAGGTATAACATTGGAAGTGTAACATTAATTCTAGTTTCGATTTGCAACTCGGTTGACTTTTAATTATGAGGTTGTGGAGGAAAGTTGGGAGGGGGTTGTGGAGGAAAGTTGGGAGGGGGTTTTCTGGGTTGTGGAGTTGGGGGGAGGTTCATGGGGTTGTGGAGGAAATTGGGGGGAGGTTTTAGAGGTTGTGGAGGAAATAGGGGGGAGGTTGTGGAGGAGGTGACCGGAACCACGGTCGACCCAAGGTCAAATTTCAAAGTTGACCCTTTTCGCTCGGAAAACTTTATCTAGGGGGTTTTCGGGGTCGGGGATTTCAAAAATGACCTTAGTTTTGCTCTATCTTGTAACCTCCATGCTGTAAGGGACCCATAACCGGAAACATGGTCGACCCAAGGTCAAATTTCAAAGTTGACCCTTTTCGCCCGGAAAACTTTATCTAGGGGGTTTTCGGGGTCATAGATTCCAAAAATGACCTTGGTTTTGCTCTACTGATTAACCTCCGTGCAGACCCATGTCCGGAACCATACTCGACCAAAGGTCAAATTTCAAAGTTGTCTATTTTCGCTAGAAAAACTTTATCTATAGAGTTTTCGGGGTCATAGATTCCAAAAATGACCGTAGTTTTGCTCTATTTCTTAACCTCCGTGCTGACCCTTGGCCGGAACCATGGGTGACCATAGGTCAAATTTCAAAATTGTCATTTTTCGCTCGAAAAGCTTTACCCAAGGGGTTTTCAAGGTCGTAGAATCTGAAAATGGTCTCAGATCTTGGCCACAAAGTAACCCCCATGCTGGCCATAATCGGAACCCTCTTACCCTAGATCTAAACGAAACGCTGAGGTTTTTGGGGTCGTGAATTTGTCAATGATCCTAGAATTTGCAGGGTGCGACCACTTGTGATCGAGCATTTTGTCCCAACACTTTAGTTTACGGTGGCACAATACTGTAAAGCGACAAACCAGTACGGCCCATACAGGCGGATGTGTTTTATTGAAGACAGAACAACAATACTACACAACAAAAATACTATACAACAACACTGCACCAAAATACTGTACAACAACAACATTGTGCAACACAAATACTGTACAACAACAACACTGTACAACAACAACAAAAATACTGTACAACAAAAAGACACACCAAGAATACACGGCACAAAATAATATGCAACAAAAATACAGTACAACACCACTGTACAACAAAAATACTGTACAACAACAACAAAAATACTGTACAACAAAAAGACACGACAAGAATACACTGCACAAAATAATATGCAACAAAAATACAGTACAATACTGTAAAGTTACGAGTCAAATTATCTACTAGAGTCCAAAAATGTTTGCAACAACTGTTCGGCACGGTGTCGAGAGCATTGTCGTCTGTGCTGAGATGACATTTGGGCGTGAAACCAGCAGCATGGCAACCCGTCAACATCTGAGATATCATCGAAAGTCGGGTAGCCGAAATGTTTACCACCATCATAGACAAGAATGTCCAGGTTGGCAAGCGCATGTTGTAGTCGATGATATTGTGTGGCTCCGTTGGTAATTACCACATCCACCCCATATCGATGAAGCGCTCTGCACACCTTCTCCAAAATCAATGGAGCCGTTGCAATAATTGGAGTGGTACTGCCATTCCGAAATCTGTAGAATATCGCCTGTCGACGAATGGACATCAAATGAAATATGGATGGAGGACGTGGGATATACGTTTCATGGACAGTATGTCCATTGGGTAGCAGTATTAATACCGTCATTTCCATTGTGACGTCATCCATCTTATGCAAGTCATTCGAAACCATCGTAACAAAACCTATAGTAACCATTGTAGTGCAAACGTTAAACTGACAAACACTAGCGCTAAACACTGCCTCAGGACATAACGACATGGCAAAACTTGTTTTTATTGATTATGCGTCACTACTTTAAACTAGATAAAACCGGTTATGCGTCATCACTTTAAACTAGCTAAAACCGGTTATGAGTCATCAGTGATTAATTACCTTTACACTTTTGTAACGCCAACTGGCGGAAACCTCGGTTAGAGGTTTATTGATTGTCTTTTCTTAAGTCGAATCCTTGATGTAAGTGACGTAGAGCTCGACATTCTGTTTCTTGTTGAGCATCATAGCGACTTCCCGTTTTGGGAAGTGCTCAACATCCGTCAATCCGACTGGTACCAAGCTTCCGGTGCCAGTGTTGACAATCATTGACACTTTGCTCTTTCCATTTAGCAGTTGCTCCAGTCTTCCGAGCCAGCTTTGACTGTTCATCAGCACTCGATCATCAATTTGAATCCAAATCAAACCAAAGTTTGATTCTCTGTGTTCGTAGGCATAAATCATTGTGGTTGTTTGTTATGGTTTCTTGTCTTTTGTAGCTTACAATTTCCAAAACGTCAATCCTTTATGACGCTGAAGCATTTAATGGGGCCTTAACCAAGAACGCACTAAAATTTGAACACTGTGTCTGCGTGTCGTAGTCCCTTTTGTAACTATGGCTCTCACGTCACGAAGCTTCTCGCAAACTTTGTCCAGCACTTCCCATCTCGATGGTACAGTAGAACAGGTAGTTCATGAAAGCCCGTACGTTGCCTAAGCCTGGTAGAAATCATTCTGCTGACGGCATGTAAGCTGATGAAATGGCACTGGAGCGCGAATGTGGTAGGTTTCTTGGATGATATTTTCACAGGGTAACAGTATAGTCACTGTTAGTTCCATAAGAACTTGACCCATTTTGTGAATACCGTCACAAACCATAGTAACAAAACCAAAAGAATCCATTGCTGCTTAACAGTGCACAAGTTAAAATGACAATGCGCGCTCTAAACTGTTTACACTGCCTCAGGGCATAACGACAAGACTAAACATGTAATCACTTCAAACTAGATAAAACCGGTTTTTACTGACTATGACTAATGCGTCATCACTTTAAACTTGACAGCGTAATCACTTCAAACCAGATAAAACCGGTTTTTGCTGATTATAATTGATGCGTCATCACCTTAAACTAGTTAAAACCGGTTTTTAGGATCTTTGACACATTGTGGTGACTACATTAAACGCAATAAGGCCTGTAGTAAAATCAGTTGTGAAACTACTGTTTTAAGAGCAAACGTATAACATGAATAGCTGTGACTGGTATCGTCATGCTTTAGTCGGTTGCTTCCATTTGGCTAATTTCATTTGGCTGCTGCATCGGCTAAGTATTAAACCTGACCCCTATATGCCTGCTGGAAGACAGGAAGACAGACAGGTAAGCCCAAAGAACAATGTAAGCCCCGAGATGACACAAATGGGAAAAGCCTTGAAACGTGTATATTAAATGCTATTGATTTGGCAGGTGTAAGTTTAAAAGACTACCATGTGTTTGTTTAAAACCGTGAATACTCTTCAGCTACTCGGACCATGTCAGCCAAATCAACTTGCCACAGTGTATCTATGCCCACAACAACATAGCGTCTTCTTGGGTAGTTTCGCCTGATGGGTTTGTGCATATATGTATACTGTTTCTGGAGATATTTTCGAGACGAAAACGGCCCATGTTCTTTGGGCTTACCTGTCTGTCTTCCTGTCTTCCAGCAGGCATATAGGGGTCAGGTTTAATACTTAGCCGATGCAGCAGCCAAATGGAAGCAACCGACTAAATCTAAAGCTTACTCCAGTTCTGATAACTCGTAGCTTATACGATTCTAAAGCTTACTTGATTTTGGTCATCACGTTGCAACACCGCCAGCAACAGTACCAACAAGCGTACGGAAAGAACAAGGGCACGACAACACACTACAAACTTCAACTACACACAATATTGCGACGACAACGTAGCACAAACTCAAAATACAGAATACCACAACACAAACCCAATGACATACAACACAACATGCAACAGCATGACGAGGACATAATCCTTAGATTCAAAGTTCAACTTTTGAAGGCTTACCTCAATTCTGTCATCTCGTGGCTTAGACGCTTACTTCAATTACGTCATCTCGTGGCTTACACGCTTACTTCAATTCTGTCATCTCGTTGCTTACACGCTTACTTCAATTCTGTCATCTCGTGGCTTACACGTTTTGAAGGCTCACTTCAATTCCGTCATCTCGTGGCTTACACATTATGAAGGCTTACCTCATTTGCGTCATCTCGTGGCTTACACGCTTACTTCAATTCTGTCATCTCGTGGCTTACACGCTTACTTCAATTCTGTCATCTCGTGGCTTACACGTTTTGAAGGCTCACTTCAATTCCGTCATCTCGTGGCTTACACATTATGAAGGCTTACCTCATTTGCGTCATCTCGTGGCTTACACGCTTACTTCAATTCTGTCATCCCGTTACTTCCACGCTTACTTTATTTTTGTCATCCCAAAGGTTACATTGTCTTAGTACATAGTTTCTTGTCATCTCCAAGATTCAACATTCTCCATGACGTCCAGTTTACCTGTTTTCTCCCATCCACACCACAAGCACTCACCACTTCCTTGTTCTACAGTTAGACTTCCAAACTTGTCATCTTCCAGCTGACATATCTTCTGCGAGATTTTCAGCCATATCCACTTGCAGCCGTCAGCAACGGTTGACACTGAAATGTTAATATAAAGGAAGCTTGTCTCTACAATATTATTACCGAAATAATGTATTACTGTACCACTTGCAACAAACCCTATGTGCATCGACAAAGTTTACATCGACACAAAAAGTTAGCTCATCATTCATTACTGGTTAACGAGTCCGACGACCACAACGACGAAGAATCAGCTACTGACAACACATTCTGCGATTCACAAAGTTCAGAGGCTAGCGATTCTACGACATCTATACGGAACGAGGGGCTATTATCATTTTGGGAACAACTGAAGGAAAAAGCAATCGCAGAAAACGCGCCGGTCATCAACAAACTTATTGGCCATTATCAGAGTCGCGGCTATTCAAAAGATGACGCGTCAGCCTTGGCACATCAACAATCGCGGACGTCAGTCAGAAAAAGTCTCAACGAGATGCTGTTGGATAAGATATCTGAGTCAATTACTTTTGCAGAAGACCCTATTAACAAAGACATCCAACGCACGAAATCTCATGGGAAGAACATTATCGATGCTTACAGGAAAGCAATAGAGAGGAACAAACACATAGATACCCACGTCCTGGACTCCTTCACTTATTAACGTGAAGGACCAGCGTGCCGGACAATCGATAATAATAACGTGCTAACCTTTCGTCTTGGCTAGATCAGCATTGCAAAACCTCTCAACAAGGTTCCGCTTGAAGCCAGCTAGTGGTGAAAAGCTTTATTGGAAAACACAACACTACAAAACAACATACCTACAAAAGCTTACATAATAGGATAGTCATTCAGTCTGTCAATAACAATTGTCATATTTGTGATTCTTTCCACCACATATTTAGACCCAGGTCTTTGTTGCCTTGCCCATTCCAAAATATCAGTCATGTCCAGTGTATCCATTAATCTACCAAATTCAGCTTTATTCCCAACAAGCCTTGGTCGATCCAAAATATTGGTATTACCACTGGCGTAGTAGTATGTCAGTTCATTCGTAAGGGCATTTCGTAGCACGTAAGCGAAATAGATGCTCCACTTGCCCACATGCGTTTGACGTTTGAAGATCTGTTCGCAGTAGCCCTTAATTTCCTCCAGATTCATAGCCGTTAGCCTATAGTTGTGACGATCTTGATTTTTCGGTGGCTTGGTTATATGATGATGAGTACGAATAAGATGCCAGTATTCGTGATATATGTTGTCCATTTCATCTCCCAGGAGCACGGGAGTTTCTTCATCTTCTTGCAGATCATTCATAGTCTTATCATCGCTGGTTGGCTCTTTGCGTGGTGGTCCTTTCTTCGACCTCGTTTTCTCCTTTTGTTCAAATTTGGCCTTGTTTTTGGGATTATCGTTTTCGACATGGCGTGTCGGTTCATCCGTTTCGGTTATTGTCTTGGGATTACTATGTATGCGTCTGTAGTGATCTGCCAACTTCTTCTCTCTCTCGAAAATACGTTTACACTCCACACACTCAAACTTTGGACAGCTTTTCAGTTTCTCCAAATGTCGTTGAAGCGCGTCCAATCTGTAGAATTTTACATAGCAGTGATCACATCTGGTGAACTTCATCTGAAATAGAATTGTATAGTGAGTACAGTACAGTGAATTGACAATTGCAAAAGGAGATAATGAGACTATCAGTAACAGACGATGTGAGCAAATTCACTAATGTGAAGTTACCTGGGTAGTCTCGACTCCGTCGCAGATCTTAACGTGTCGTTGGAGGTTGTCCTTCCGGTTAAAACGTTTCCCACACTTGATACAGTCAACAAGCTTCGCTTCATGTACAGATATCTTGTGTCGTTTCAAGGTTTCTTTATGAGTAAACACTTTGTCACACGATTCACATGTAAACATGTTGCTTCACTTCAGCCACCTCACTTAACAACTGTAGTGCAATTGCAAATAATAGTACTACTTAAAAACCGGTTTTATCTAGTTTAAAATGATTACGCTATTTAGTTTAAAGTGATTACGCATAAGTTGTAATCATCCTGAAACCGGTTTTATCTAGTTTAATGTGATGACGTATACTCAATACAAGTTTTGCCATGTCGTTATGTCCTGAGGCAGTGTTTAGCGCTAGTGTTTAACGTTTGCACTACAATGGTTACTATTGGTTTTGTTACGATGGTTTCGAATGACTTGCATAAGATGGATGACGTCACAATGGAAATGACGGTATTAATACTGCTACCCAATGGACATACTGTCCACGAAACGTATATCCCACGTCTTCCATCCATATTTCATTTGATGTCCATTCGTCGACAGGCGATATTCTACAGATTTCGGAACGGCAGTACCACTCCAATTATTGGAACGGCTCCATTGATTTTGGAGAAAGTGTGCAGAGTGCTTCATCGATATGAGGTGGATGTGGTAATTACCAACGGAGCCACACAGTATCACCGAGTACAACATGCGCTTGCCAACCTGGACATTCTTGTCTATGATGGTGGTAAACATTTGGGCTACCCGACTTTTGATGATATCTCGGATGTTGACGGGCTGCCATGCTGTTGGTTTCACGCCCAAATGTCATCTAAGCACAGACGACAATGCTCTCGACACCGCGCCGAACAATTGTTGCAAACATTTTTGGACTCTAGTAGATAATTTGACTCGTAACTTTACAGTATTGTACTGTATTTTTGTTGCATATTATTTTGTGCAGTGTATTCTTGTCGTGTCTTTTTGTTGTACCGTGTTGTTGTTATTGTTGTACAGTGTTGTTGTTCATGTTGTACAGTATTTTGGTGCAGTGTTGTTGTACTGTTTTTTTGTTGCGTATTATTTTGTGCAGTGTATTCTTGTCGTGTCTTTTTGTTGTACAGTGTTGTTGTTGTACAGAGTTGTTGTGTAGTATTGTTGTTCTTTCTTCAATAAAACACATCCGCCTGTATGGGCCGTACTGGTTTGTATAGTAGTAGTGTTCGCCACAGTTAGTATCTCCCACTGGCTGTATTTGCAAACTAAAGTAGTCGGGTGATCACTAGCGGTCGCGTCCTGTGATAATTTGGACGGTCATGGTCCCAGGTAAGCTTCCATCCTAGCTAACTTCTGAAGTCAGTTTTGAACGACAGCGAATTACCCCAAAGTTTTTCCAATTGGTCAATTTTGAAATTTTACCTAGAGTCAACTATGGTTCCGACCAAGGGTCAGCGCGGAGCTTTCATCCTAGCTAAATTCTGAGATCATTTTTAGAATCTACCACCCCGAAAACCCCTAGGTAAAGTTTTTTGACCGAGAATGGACAGCTTTGAAATTTGACCTTTGGTGGGCCATGGTTCCGGGCATGGGTCAGCACGGAGGTTAAGAAATAGAGCAAAACTAAGGTCATTTTTGGAATCTACGACCCCGAAAACCCTCTAGATAAAGTTTTTCTAGCGAAAATAGACAACTTTGAAATTTTACCTTGGGTCGACCATGGTTCCGGGTATTCGTCCCTTACAGCGTGGAGGTTAATTTCTAGGGGAAATCTGAGGTCATATTTGAATTCCCCGACCCCGAAAACCCCCTAGATAAAGTTTTCCGAGCGAAAAGGGTCAACTTTGAAATTTGACCTTGGGTCGACCGTGGTTCCGGTTATGGGTCCCTTAGAGCACGGAGCTTTCATCCTAGCTAAATTCTGAGGTCATTTTTGAAATCCCCGACCCTGAAAACCCCCTAGATAAAGTTTTCCGGAAGAAAAGGGTCAACTTTGAAAATTGACCTTGGGTCGACCGTGGTTCCGGTCGCCTCCTCCACAACCTCCCCCCAATTTCCTCCACAACCCCAAACTCCACCCCCCAACTCCACAACCTCAAACTCCACCCCCCAGCTCCACAACCCCAAACTCCACCCCCAATATTTCCTCCACAACCCCAAACTCCACCCCCCAACTCCACCTCCACAACCTCAAACTCCACCCCCCAAATCTACACCATTTTACCTCCTATTACTACTGTCTATTTTTCTTAGGGAATTTGTGACATCCTAACTAATTAGATATTTGTTGTCTATTAATATGATATCGCAGCAAACAGATTTAATTGGAAACCTGTTACCAATTTTACTTTCACAGACCCTATCATATTCCAAGGTAATTGTCATCTGTAAAAAATTGAGAGTGAGTACAAAATTTTGGGATGACTGCTATTTGTTAGTTTTTTATTTAAATATCGATTAAGTTTCGATAATTTATGTAATATGTTGTGTAATAATATGTAATTGTAATTTATTTGTATTCTACTATCAAAGTGGATTTTGTCCTAAGTACTCCCACCATCCCACTTGGGATGAGATCTACCATCCCACTTGGGATGAGATCTCAATCGTAAACAATTGCATTTAACAGACCAGTGTGGTTTGGGATGGCATATGACGACTACAACAAAGAACAAATTAACAAGTAACCTTTCGACAGCAATCCAAATTTAACAATGAAATGCTGATTTAAACATAGAAACTATACATTAACATAGGGTCGGATCCTGGGGGGGGGCTTGTCCCCGAAAAATTTTGAGGGGGCTTGAACCTCGAACAAAAATTTCCAGGGGGCTTGTACCTCAGTAATAAATTTGTAAAATTTTTCGAAAAATTACATAACTCTAATTTTATTAAAATTTGCAAAAATCTTCAATTTTTAGAAGAAATTTCAAAATGTTGCAAATTTAGACATTTTAGCTAAAAAATTCCGGCGAAGCCGGAAATTTTCTGGAATTTTACTGTAAAAACTAAATTTTTTGTGCTATTTTTGGTTACCCCTTGGATCCGTTGGCCATTTTTTCGTTACCCCTTGTCCCCGACGGCGACAGGGCTTGTACCTTGTCCGGGTTGGGGGGGTTTGGACCCCTCCAGACCCCCCCCCCGCGTTAACCTATGATATAAACATTCAGACCCCAAACGTACCGTAGCATCAGTGAAGCAGGTTCCATAAGTATTTGAGTCTTTGTTACACTCTGCACTGTGCTAAGGCTGATCACGCACTGTACTAGTACAGTGTGGGATCACATACTGTACTAGTACAATCCGTGATTGTACTGAATCATCTGCTGTACTACGACATATATACATCGATCAAAAATGCTCCAAACCAAATTTTACTTTATAATACGCAAATCATGGCATGAAAAACATTCTTAACAGTTTTTACAGTATAGACATTGGTGGTATTGTACGAGTGCTAGCAGATGTAGATGGACGAATGCTTCTGCGTCGATTATACTCCAAGGATGGTTGAGTCTTAGAGGCAGAACGAAATACTTCATTGTCCGTGCTAGATGACATCCAGTCACAATTCGGAATGACTTGGATGAAGTCGTCTATCAGCTGGTTAACTTGATTTGGTTGATCTAACATAACCAAATGACTTGCATCATCGATGACCTCTAATCGAGATTGAGAAATAGCCTGAAATTTGAGAAAATCAGAAGCAAAGTTTAGTTTGTATATAAAACGTACCAAACTAAACCGAGTCTGGAAATTTTAAGTAAGTATCTTGAACATGAACAATTATGCTTTGAATCGGTTCATGCTGTTTTGTTTCGTCCAGTTTCTTTTAATTTTTCGTTTTCATTAACCAAAACAACTAATTGCTCACGCAGAAGTTTTAATTCCGGAGGTATATCAAAAACATGCTGCTATAATTACATTGGAAATCTTTGCAATGTACTAACTAAAAAAGTTTTAGTTTTAGTTTCTTAAAAGATTAGCTATGGGTAAGGGAATAAAATTCAAATACACTATACATGTTCTAAGCTTACTCTTGCGATTAACATCAATTTTGAAGTTTAACTTATATTTTTGGTTGCACAAAGTCAACAGTTACTGGAGATCGATGATTAACTTAAAATTAGAAAGTAGCCAACCAACAGTATATATTAATTTGTAGTATTAGTCGACCCAATTTCGCTGCCGAAATTGTTCTGTCTCCACTTGACGTTGGACGGCAAATCACAGAAATTCTCAGTTTTCAAACTTTGAACCCGAATATCTCAGTCACCTTTTGGTTTAGACCTCTCATATTTTGTCTTGTTTTTGAAAACATATGTATATACTTATATTGTGTGCGAAAATGAGCGAAATCCGTGATTTACGTGACGTGTTTTGACCCAAAGCGCTCCCCACTTAAATTTTCTAAAATAACTAGAAGCTTGCCTAGAAAACTATCAAAAATCTTATATTTTCACTTGTATTTTGGGCAGCCGGTGAATAGTGACACCGGCTGACCGGCAGGCCGTTCCTAGGCTATCGGTCCCCGGCCGCCTACGAAAAATTGGGCAACACTAGTCCTCAGAAGAACTACTGCTCCAAACTACTGGATTTTATAGGTTGTCAGTCCGAAGATATCAGTGATAAACCAATTTTTGGCTACAACGAGTAGCATCCATATACGAACCGGTTACTTATCGGGCAAACATATTGGCACCTACCCTTTGCATGTCCATCATTTCCTGAAGTGTGACGAAACCATCATTATTTCCATAGATAAGAAGTGCAGGAATATCAACTGATCGATGATAGCTAAGGTCTCCTTCAGGCCAAATTTGGCCAAGCATTATGTATTTTAAGCTCCTCGTTGAGCAACCAAAAGCTGCACGAAAGTGTTGTTCAGAAGGCGACTTGTGAAATCCTTTCCTAAAATATCATTTTTGTTTCAGCAGATCTATCGATCCATTTTTAACTGTGAGCACTTGCACTTCCTTGTTTCACGTGATATAGTTAAAAACATATAAAATTATAGGAGAGTCTAGCCGCAACTCCAATGAAAAGTTGAAGTGAAAGAACAGTTACGCGACAACCATTAAAACTTTCCAGAATCATTGAAAAATAGTTTTAGGTAGTTTGATGTCTAGAAGGATATCATCATCTGGATCTGATTGAAATTTGCTGCAGCTGCGTCTCAAAAGTTGCAATACTGTCATTTTATTACTGGAAAAAATTACAAAACACTAATTATAGTCAGCGCAGGCAAGAGTACATAATACGTAAGAGTATGACAAGCCTCGTACACTATGTATTATGAGCTCGCTACATCCTCTGCTTGCTATCGGCTGACCCTCCCACGAATCAACCCCCATATACATGTACGGGGTCCAAACGAGAGATCCAAACGTTATGTTTTGGCGAAGGCCTAATTTCTTTAACGGGTCTAAGATCGTATGATTTGCACATCTGTGTACAAAATATACAAGCACGAGCCCGATCCCCCGTTTGGACCCCGTACATTTATAGGGGTGGGGTGAAGGGGGTCTAATTTATGGCGGGTCAGCCGATAGCATGCAAAGAACGTAGCGAGCTCATAAGACATAGCGTATGATGCTTGTTATACTCTTATGTAGTATGTACTCTTGGTGCAGGCGAAATATAATCGGGAATCAAATCCTCCACTAAACGCTGAAAAGTTACGGAGGCTTTAGTTGAAGAAAAAAAAATAATTCACCATATAAAATCACATCAACAATAATAAATACCGACATTTAGTTAGCAAGTTGCCGTATACCTTAGAAAAAGGCATTCAATGAATGGCCGCACAATGGCCAATATTGCAGAAGGTAAGAGCCATGAGTGACCCACAGTAGCTGACGATAAAGGCACTGGTGCTCCACAGCTAACCATAACTAAATGGCTGATTTTCTCTTTTCTTTCCCGTGCCAGCACAGTAGCAAAACATGTTCTGTTAATAGTATTAAATGCAGAGATAATCAAAATGAAATAATGAAAAACGCGTGTACTACAGTTCTTGAAAAAAAGACACAATCGAACGCAACTACGATGATTTTGGACCTTACGGTGTTTGTAGAGTTCCTATCCTAAACAGTGATGTATCGGAAATGTATTTAGTTTTCAGTTAACTGGATGGTGGCCCGCCACTGGAAACTTGCTACTGCTCAGTCTAACATAAGCTACAGCCCGAGCTTTCAGGACTAGGAGCTAAGCGATTAGGCATAAGCTTTATTAGTGCTGTGCTTTGGATTATACTGTTCTTGTTCATTTTCATTCGTTAAAATGAAACCATAAACCTAATATTATCACCGTTTGTTTAATCATAAAAATAGTCACCCGTAAGAATGCCCAATGACAACGTTATGACGTTTTGAATACTGGTCAAATATTAGTAAAACATCCGAGCAAATGATGTCGAATCGATAATCATTTTTAGATGAGCAGGGACTTCTTCCATGGCCAACTAAATCGACAGCAACAATTTCATACCCTATGAATGTGAAATATACATTAAAATAAGCTTATAAAATAATTACCCAAATATCGTCTTTACATGACGGCCATATTCTAGCAAGTATGTAAGTATGATCAGTTTTGTTAAGCAAAATTTAAACTATAAAAGACCTGGTGTGTGATATACTGGTCATTAGTGTTGTTCACGGGTCTAACACTAAACAGTTTAGTTTCAGTGTTCAGGTCATCTGGCCGGTTGGCTGCCATCGATTGAGAAACGGAAAGCTTTTCTCAGTGTTGCCAAAATAGAGACTGAACCTATGTAACATTTGACACTTTTGAAAAGGGTTGCACACCAGGAAAAGGCAAAAGGCCGGAAATCGACCACAAATGTGCATGATTGTTCCTAGGGCTTCCCAGCTCTATTTGTTCTAAACATTTTGTAGATTTTTCTTAGCCATAAAGTGATACACTGCCCAGCGGAATTAAGCTTTTGAGTGTTTCCATTAAGGATTATCTCCGTTTAACAAGCTTTTCTTAGCTTCCGAAGGACTCTAACACTGTTTTCTAAACTGTTACTTATACTTATCTGCAGTTGCTTTGACTTTCGGTCGATACCTAGTTTTGCATTGGGCAATAATGCGAGTTAGATGTTTAAAAATGGAGAAAAATGAATATAGCTTAATTTATAAAACTCACTAATATACTACAGTTTTTCGTTGGCTCAGTACCAGCTACAGATGTAAGCTGAAACGGTTTCCAGGTTAGTGTTCAGCGACGCTGAAAACGCCTATATACAACTTTTCAGCAAAATCGAAGACAAAGATTAGGTTTTGTTCCCCTTGGTCCTCCCCCCTTGAATAACTTAAAAATTTAATTTTTTAAAATTTTAAATTTTTGTCTCAACGATCATATATATATATATATATATATATATATATATATATATATATATATATATATATATATATATATATATATATGTTCAAATGTACCCATACCAAATTTGAACTCAATCAGTTAGGTTCGAGAATTTTAGACACTGGTGTGCGTATACGGAAAAATCACCGACAATACTTGACCTTATGCAGCAAGCAATTAAGAGCAATCAAGCAGTTACCCTTAGTGGAAAAGAAATCAACTTGATGTTGCCATAAATCAATGCTTCCGCCTACGCCGTGAATAAAGAATAAGGCTGTTTGTGACAATCGAGTGAGGGAACGAGAAATACTCCAAACCTCTCCAAAGGTGCTCCGAGCTGACTTGGCTCGTGCAACGGAGGTTTTGGATCCTGATTCTACTGATGGACAGTCTGTCAATGTAGTAAGAGAACGCGTTCCTGCTTCTTCATCCAAATTTTCTATTTCATCCTAAAATGTAGTACAGTAAGCATAGCCTTACTCACTGTCATGGATGATTGTCAGCTGTTGAAGTGAAAAAGTAATGAACCATAAAATGCTCATACAAAGGTTAATAATCGCTGGTTTGCACCAAATGTGGTTAGCAAATGGTTAGCAGATTTGCTGCTAAAAACTTGGTTAACTAGAAGTTAACCACAAACTATTTTGCACCAAATGTGGTTAACTTAACCACCTGCTAACCAAATGCTAAGCAAGTGGTTAACACGTGGTTGGCTAACCCTGCTCTGGAGCAGGGTTAACCACGAACTTGCTGTTGATTTTCAGGTTCTGGCAAGAGACTTACAGACCAAACCGTAGAACTAAGAAAGAATAAACGGAATGTATATTCATGTTGGAGTATATATAGGCTAACATGTTGAACTGATTCAATATTTTTGCGTGATTCATGTGTAAGGTTGGTAAGTGTTGTAACTTAATGTGATCTAATCCCCGAGTTATCCATTGTATAATCGTTCTAAGTGAGAATGATCTGACATTGTTAGCTTTGTAGTTCAATATGAACTGATCACCATTCATTAAAGGTACGACGTTGGAGATAGTAGCACCAATTACTATATTTGGTGACGAGTTAAAGACTGCTTAACTCTGGTAAGAATGCAGCAGATCCCGTGCCCACCGGCTTTCCTGAGCACACCTACCTGGAGAACCCCAGTAGTATAGTGTCGCCGTTTCGACCCTCAATCCCAATCCCAAATTTGTCACTCCCACTCCCTCCCACCCCTTGAACATTTTTTCTGTAAGTCGTCATCAACCTTCCTTACCACCCCTCTGTGTTCTTCCCCCGGGCTGGGGACCCGGCGTCGGCCCATTAGTGGTTTTTTTGGGTTTTTTATATTTTAATTTTTTTTGGGTTTTCTAAGGAATATATACAACATACATATATATATATATATATACACTATATACAGTAGTCCTTAAGAGGACTGTTGGGATAAAAGAATCATATATCCAAAGGAACTGTTGTCACCCCATCTGCTAGCACTTTTCGTTTGGGGTAGACATAGGTTAGGGCATCCTTAATTTGATGGTACTGAATTGTTTTATTGTCTGGATTTAAGAAGCCTCTATTTTCTCCTGATTTTGTATTTCCTGTTTCCAAAACCTCTTTAAAATCATCTGGAGTGTAGCTATTTAGGGTCTTGCTAACTCCTTTATGGGAGACTTTGTTCGTTTTTCCCCAAGCTAGATAAGTTTTACTACAAAGCGCTATAATCCCGTCTCCAGTCCATTCCTCTTTGAATAAACCGGGTATTCTTTTCTGGCTAGGGTCTAGGACGAAGAAATCTTTAAGGGCCTTTTGCCATCTACTTTCATTTATTATAGGGACACAATCACTTAAGTTTTTGGAAGAGCAGGCGAAATAGAGGGAGTCAGTGTCCATTTGACACAATTGGAATGTTTCGGGCCACAAATTTGGTTTCAGACAATCATAGTAGAACTGTAGCATTCTAAGTTTGGCGTATTGATACACGAAAAACCCCACTAATTAATTCTGGAAGCCTATAAACAATTTTGGACTTCGCCGATTGAACCTCATATATCCCATTCCCCAAATCATCTAATCTCCGAAATCTCCACCCATTCACTTCCCTACTAGCCCCGGACCTTTGACAATATTTTACATCTTGGTGCTTTTCCAGATTTGTAATAGTTCGGCCATAATACGAATTTCCCAAAAGTTTAAACATTTCCCCCTTGAGTGCCAAATCGGGATCGGAATCAGCTGCAGATCGATGGTAAGTTACCTCATCCCCCAATTCTTTGAAACAAGCCTTAGGTTTGAACTCAATTGCCTGATAAATTTTAGTAATTTTTAGCCCGTGTTTTAGATACCACTTAATTAGAGGAGTAGCTAGGAGAATTTTCGTTCCAAAGTAGCTTCCAATTAGACCCCTTCTAGGCTGTGCCATTAACTCATTCAAATCGCAAAATGTTTTCATGTGATCTCCTATATCTTCCTTAGTAATTTCTACATTTTTGAAAATAGGGGTCATCTCAGCAAAATGTTCTTTCTTTTCCTCAGGTACCTCGATGTCCACCTCAACTAATCCGAAAAACCTATTAGCTTGAATTTGAGTAACTAATTGTGCAAATGTAAGGACCGATCGTTTTTTAGGGAGATTGAAGTGTTCTTCCATAAACTCTTGCATTTCCAAGGATTCTTTCAGGTCTTTATCGAATTCACATTCCCATTTTTCAATTAAGTCGAACCCACCGTCTTTAATAGCCTTGGAGACCCTCTCTGTTCTTTCCCTTCTTTTCGTTCTATCTTCCGAATCCTGATTCCTATCCAATTGGCAGCCATGCCCATGGAAGTAGCACCCATGAAATTGTAAGACTAAGTTCTTTTCAGAGACCCACCCATCAACTTTCGATTTCCCGACTCTTTTTTTGACCGCCATTGTAAGCATGCTCAACCCTAACCCCTAAGGCCTTTGCCATATACTCTAGCCACATAGCTTCTTTCCGGCCCCGTTGTAGCCATCTTTTGAATTTCCCATCCTCAGTGGGTTTCCATTCGGCGTACAAACCAGTGGGCATTTCCTGCATTGTGCACCAGAGATATAGGGCAATTGCATCGAACCCAAAAATTTGTGCTAACTTTGAACCCATTTGTTATTTCGGTAA
>JASAND010019332.1:0-112341 GCA_030248195.1 Trissonchulus latispiculum | reverse complement strand
ATATAGGCTCACGAACGACAAAAAAACCGCATACGTTTTACATGCTTCGCGGCACTTAGGGACACATAACTGTGCTTTGTCAAGGTCGTTCAACGTCAACCAAAAAATAAACAAAAATTCACAGAAAATGGAGGTCTTTCCCAAATTGTCCGAAGTTCGGCACACAAATAGCCCTTATATTAGGCTCACGAACGACAAAAAAACCGCATACGTTTTTCATACTTCGCGGCACTTAGAGAGGCATAACTGTAATTTGTCAAAATCTCGCAACCCCAACCGAAAAATAAACAAAAATTCACAGAAAACGGAGGTCCTCATGGAATCAGTCGAAATTCAGTGGATTTATACGTCTAATAGATTTGTTCAAATTTTAAAAAATGGTGTGCGTTTCGCCACTACAGCAGATTTTATACACCTTAAATGCTAATTGTTGGGTGTCGCTGAAGTAGGATATGATCAGGATTAAATTGTCATATCAGGGCCAATACGCAATGTAGAGGCAAATGGTGTTATGTAAGCTTAGGCTACCTCCATATGCTCATATTAGATAGGATACCTTGAACCGCAGAGAATTAATTCTGCTCGTACAGGCATTTGACTGAAAGCAGTGATGATACCGTTAAGCCAAATCGATTTTTGGGTCATCATGACCATAGTCGAACCTCTCAGAAATCGACTCATATATATATACTAGGGATGTACCGGGGCCTGGCCCCGGCCCCGGTAGTTAGGCCCTGGTCCCGACTGTGGCCAAAATTAAAAAATTTGATTCAAAAAATCTTGAATTTTCAAGAAAATTTTTGAGAATTTTCGATTTGGACCTTCATTTTCCAGTCCCCGGCTCGGTTCCCCCGGCCGGGGCCACCATGGGGTACCGGCCCGGCTCTGGTGCATCTCTAGTTATATACGTCAGTTTATAAGGGCAAAGTGTTAGATATTCCGTAAGGCGGCGACTCAGACAGAAGGAAGAAACAGAACAAATATCAGTCTAAGTGTTTTCAAATTCAGGTCCCGCGCTAATTGCGTACAACGTATTCATGTACCTATTTTAAGGGGGGGGTCCATTTTTGGCCCATTTTTCGACCATTTCCGATTTTGCTCATTTTCACATATTTTGTTGCCCGATTGGTATATTTTAACGAGTTTTTGAAATGAAGGTCGGATCTCTTACGGTTAGCGAGTAATTTCACCTCAAAGTTGATGTCAGTATGTGTTAAACATAGGAAACGGAAAACGTTGTAATTTTTTCCGTGCGCCAGAGAAATCTCGCCAACGACAAGACGGAGCACTTCAACGTCTATCTTATATCATAAATACGATCTAGAAGGGTGATTTGTATGAAGCAGAGTTTTAATTTAGGCTTTCAAAAATTTTTCAATTAATTTTTTAAGTTTGCGAACAGCCAAATTTGATTGTTTTGCAATGTTAAAATTGGGGGTCAGCAACTTTTATGAAATATTCTGAAAGCTGTAAGGTCTAATTAAAAATTCGGCTTCCTACAAATCACAGCTTATGACAAGACATTTCGAACGATACCAACTGATCCTGGTTAGCTTTGTCTGATTTCGAGATTTCTCGGCGCAGAAATCTCAATTTTTAGCAAAATTTCGAAAATTCCCGTTTTTTGGCAAATAACATAGAGCTATGGCAACACAGACCTATAAAATGTTAGACTATCTATTTGCGCACCATTATTGATGACTTTAGGTCAAGTTTTGGGACACATGGTGCAGGTTAGCGCACCCAGTTGGCCGCTGGGGTTAAATATGGGGGTCTGACAACCATAATCTCAAAAATATATAGCGATTTTTCAAATTTTTCGAAATATGTTAAATTTTATATCAATGGAAAGCTCTCATTGTCCTGAACATTTTTTCTTCTTGGACCATTGCCCGCAAATGCACCAAATTCAAGTTATCGGCCGTTAAATGATTTTCGTGGTCAAGGCTTTCCAGCGCCGGTGCTACTCCTTAGAATCACTAAATAAAGTCTTAAAAAATAGTTTTCCAATCAAAAGCTACCCTAACTTCTTCGTTTGCATCCGATAACAAACACACAACCGAATAAAGCTCCATTCTCAAGGAAGTTCAGGTGTAAAGTGCCTTTATTTGCTGCGGCACCGACGTTTTCACCTGTTTTCAAATTGCATGCAATTATTAGCCGGTTACTCGTTAAGTACTGAACGAAACTACTCGCAATTGAAACTCGATATGCAGGACATATGTGACAAAATTTTGTGTGAAAATGAGCAAAATCCGTGACCATAAAATTTTTTCATGGTGGACCCCCCCCTTAAGTACCTATACGTACGTAATGAATGTATGTATATAAACTTGCAATGTACGGCAAAACAAAAACCAACCAATTCCTGGAATAGGGAGACAGGGCCCTGGGCCATGAGTGTAGGCACGCTTATTCCAGTCAAGAAGAAGGCTGAAAACAGAAAAATGATAAAAATTATAATATCTAAGATCTCTGCATGCGAAGATTTTGTTGCTCACTATTCTCAGGCGTACAAAAAATAAAACCGAAATTAGGATATTTTTACAAGGGGTGGGGGGCGGGGGTGCCCCCAGAAATTGAACAGCCTCTCCCTCCGAAATCGCCCCCCTGAGAGTTTTGCTTCCCCCGAGATCTTTGGGCGCCCATCTATTCACCAAAATACGAAGGCAAATTTTGCTTGCCAGAGATCTTTTCGCTCTTTTTAACTTAAACCCAGGCAGTTTAGAGAACCTTTTGCGTTTCTACATTAAAAATACGCCAATATACAATATATGTATATTGTATATATATATATATATATATATATATATATATGTATATATATATATATATGTATACAATTTTTGGCTCGTTTTTCAAAAAGTCTCCCTCCTCAACACAAATGTCTCCCCCACCGGCGCCCCGCCCCCCCGCCCCCTGGAAAAATCCCTAAAAATACGTTGTAAAGATTACCGACATTTGGCAACGGTGACTTTTCTGTTGCAAAAACAAAATGGCTATCATCTTGGAAACCGACCCGGAACAGTATATAATTATATATACCATAGCAACTGCAACCCTTGCCAGTATAAACAAAAACTTGTATTCAACATAAAAGCTTACATCAGTTTAATGATAAAATTGCAGCACAGGGCAAGAAGGATCCAAGTTACCAATCTTGTAAACATTGTCACAGCAAGACACAGAAGAAGATTCAGAAAGTTGTAAATAGATAATAAAAATAGGCTAGAACTAAAAAACGGATATAAACCGCCGAATGATAAAGCTTAATGGGATATATATATATATATATATATATATATATATATATATATATATATATATATATATATATATATATTAGTGTTGTTGACTGAATGAATGCAAAACCCACATATATAGAGAGTTTATTTTTATAGAGAGCTCGCAGCCTTAGCACAGAGCGTGATTTTATAGAGAGCTCGCAGCCTTAGAACAGAGCGTGCTTTTACACGTCTAAGCCTAAGCCACTTCTTATACATAAGATAATGTCATAAAACATAGCTAATATTGATCACAAAAAATTCTCTACATGATGGCGGACCCCATAGAGACGTTTTACAGAAATTCCTCTATGGGGTCCAAAAATGTGTCCCCACATAGCAGCGTATATCGAAATATATATACATATATATATATATATATATATATATATTATATATATATATATATATATATATCAGTGCGTACACTGCGTACATTTAGTTGTAAGTGCCTATGTTTAACCTAAGGCTGAGGCTTAGGCGTAGGGCCCTTTTATTGTGTAAGGATCAAAAAAGTCGCCGAATAAACTATATATTCAAAAATAGAAAATTTTGACACCAATCGACTCCTCTCATTGTCATGAGCATAGAAATGTCAAATTTACTGCACAAATATATATACATTTCTGATCCCACCCGGTGACTTGATCCATTTTTGGGGCCAAAAATTGCAGGGGAAAGGGGAGCCGAAGGTTGGCGGAGGGTAACTAAAAAATTTCGAGAGGGTAAATCTTCTGAAAGTTTTGGAGGCGGTTTATACACCCCCCCCCCAACCTCCCCAAAAGGAAACTATGGTCCCGACACGACCCCACACACGCAAATTTGCAGACCCACCCTCCAAATTATCAAAAGTTTGCCTCAAAATTAGAAAAAATCGAAACTTTTTGCAAATATTCCAATTTGTTTGAAGAAAGGACCAAAAATATTGAAATATATATTGCTGACTCCAAGTTCTAAACATGTATATTTCATTTTTAGCAAAAGCGCTGTTTTCAAAATTTTTGACGAAAAAATGTTATATATATATATACCTCGCTTCCAATTCGATTCTATCGGACACAACTATCCCACTCCACCTCCTCAAACCCATAGTGTAACGGAGATTTGGGGTGGGGGAGGCTCGCCCCAACTTTTTTTGAGAATTGGGGTCCCCTCTGGCAGGCCCGCACCCAGGGGGGCAGTGGCGGATCCAGGGGGGCCGGGGGCCCGCACCCCTCCTTTGCGATTTGAACCCCCTCCTTTGACATTCCGGGACACTCCCTAGAAAATTTTTTCAGCTGTTTATATGCATATTTTGAGTGAAAATTAAGCATAATATTAATAAATTTCACAAATTTTTAAAACATTTCGCCTGCGGCGCACTTATACTTTCTTTGTTACCCTTGTAACTTGTCCTCTTTATTGCCACCATTCCTTATATATACTTATACTATCTATATTACTGCAAGTTTTTCACTTCGTAAGTTACCATATATATATACACATGTACGATGTAAATCTCCATTTTATTTATTTAATCATTTCAAAAGTTTGCATGAAGGATTTTTTTCCAATTTCCAAAAAATTCTTCAACTTCAGGGGGCTCTGTCCCCCAGACCCCTCGTGTGCTTGTGTAAATTCTCCATGCTTTGCTTCACTCAGAGGTTATAGTTGTTTTCAAATTTGCAAGTGAACTAACCTTTCCATACACAATATTCATTTTCTTGTAAAAATATTTTGTTCCTGGAAAAAGCAAATTTTACCCCCCCCCCCCCGGAAAAATTTGGTTACCTCCCCAGAAAAATTTTTCAGCGGCCCCCCTTTTCAAAATCCTGGATCCGCCACTGGGGGGGGGGTCAATCAGAGTTTCCTTTGGGGGGTATCCCCTCCAAATTTTCTACCAACTTTACCCCTCCCAGATTTTTTGAGTATCCCTCCCCTCCCCACTTTTGGTTAAATTTGGCTTAGAATCGCTTTAAAACCGTGTAAAAACGCCTAAAACGATAAAAACATGTCTTGCTTTGACGATAAAACGTTAAAATACAGAAAATTTTGCGTTTTTATGACCTAGGTTAACTCAGCATTACACATTTAACAGGAGACGCCTGCATAAATACAGGAATTTTGCAGGATTTTTGCAGAATTTTGCAGGCCAGGTTCTAACTTTTGCAGATTTTTGCAGCTGGATATATCGACTATCAAAAATTCTGAAAAGGTGCATGCCTGCTAAACCTCAGCTTGGCAACGACATGCATGATCTATCTTCCGAGAAAAGTCAGTGTGCTAATTCTCAATTTTGCGGGCTCAAACGGTTGAATTTGATGGCGCAAATAGCATTTAGTTAAAATTTAGATACTAAAAGATACAAATCTTTTATTCTAGGGGGCTGGATAAGTTTTATCGGCTTTGATGAAATTACATCAAAAGTGGATAAGATTGCTTGGGCGAGAGGGGAGAGGGTGGGGCATAGTTTCCCTGGAACTTTGGGTCTGGGGGGGGGGGGGGGGTAAAAATTGACTGTCCTCCAAAATGTTTTGGGGGGTACCCCCCCAAACCCCCCCCCAGAATTCGGACCTCAGAAATTTCGAAAAACGGCCAAAAAATGCAAAATTTTCTGTAATTTAGCCCTTTTTTCATCAAAATAAGGCTTGTTCTTAACGTTTTAGGTGTTTTTGCACCGTTTTAAAGCGATTTTAGGTCAAAATTTTAGAAAAATTTTTCAAGGGTCCAAAAATCGTTGGGGGGGGTTCGGGGGGGGTAGGCAAAAGTTGGGGGAGGGTAAGTCAAAAAATCTGGGGGAAGGTAAATTTGGTCAAAAATTTTGGGGGGGATACCCCCCCCCAACCCCCCCCCCCCCAAAGGAAACTATGGGGTGGGGGAATTGGGGTTGGACGGAGCATAGGTGGTAGGAGAGGGTTGGGGGGGAGCTCCCCCCTCCCATTTTGTCAACCCTCCCCCAGAACGTTTTTGAGGTGGGACGTCGGGGGGTATATAGCCGAAGGCGCGAAAAAATGGGGGTAAATTTTGCAAAAATATTCAAAAATGTCCAAATTTTCGGCTTAACGTGTTTATATTGCGAGAAATACACGTTTATAATAACTATATTAAGGTCCTTACAACTCAATATTGACCTTATTGTGGACTTGGAGACATGTTGGCAATCACGTTTTGAGTTCCAATTATTTAAATCACTATCAAAAGGTACAATTACTTCATGGTTAGATGTTCTTTATCATTAGAAACGGCAGAAAATGCGATTTTTGGCATAAAAAATGAACTATTTTTGGGGGGAGGGTTGGGGGTCTCCTCCAGACGGGTCCCCTCAAAAAATGTTGGGGAGGACCCCCCAAATCTCCGTTACACCTACATATATATATACTCTCCCCCTAAAAATTTCAAACCCCTACATAGATTTTTGAAAATTTTTAGCAAGAAATTTGAAATTTTTCAAAAAATTACAAAAAATTGCAGAATTCTCTAAAATATGCTAATCACCACTCAAAACAGCTGCAAATTTAGAAACTTTTTCACATTATTTTTGCCCCCCCCCCTTCCCACTCGAACCCTCCCACACTTTTTTGGGCTCCCACCCATAGGCATAGGGGCATAGGTGTAACGGAGATTAGGGGTGGGGGGCTCCCCCCAACCTTTTTTGGGAGGCCCCCTGGCCCCTGCCTCTGGAAATACACGTTTATAATAACTATATTATGGTCCTTATCATAGGTGTGGCTGGGCAAAAAATCTGGGGGGGGTCCCGACGGAGGGTGGGGGGACCCCCAATTTTATATTTTATGCCATTTTTGACCACTTTTGGGCCAAAAGTCTGGGGGGGGTAGCAAAAATCTGAAAATCTTGGGGGGCGCGAAAATTTGTCATTTTGGGGGGTCCCCCCCAACCCCCCCCCTAACACACCTATGGTCCTTATGACTCAATATTGACCTTATTTTGGAGCCGAAAAAGCCCTTTGTGGGAGCCCAAAAAAGTGTTGGAGGGTTCGAGTTGAAGGGGGGGGGGCAAAAAGCTCAGAGCATTTGAGTACGTTTAAGGGACTGTACATCGAAAAAGGAGCAGTTTTAGCTAAAGAACCTTGGGTACAGTTTAGGGGGGAGGGAGGTTATCCTCCCCTCCCCGATTTCGGATTTGAGTGGGGTCCCCCGAGCCAAATTTGGATCTTCTACTTCTACCTGCCTCTGGAAACCCCCCCCCCCGACCCCCAAACCCTCTCCCAAAAATGTTTTTCACTTTTTACGCCAAAAATTGCATTTTCAGCCGTTTCTAATGTCAATGAACATTCAACTATGAAGCGGTTTTGACACTAGACATGGTTTTTATAGCCATGGGGGGAAAATCGCTTTTTCGGATTTTGGCTGGAACTTTTTGGTTATAAGGCCTAGCTGAGAACTTTATATACCATCGTACTTGGCGTCCTCAGAACTTTCTTTTAAGCCCATTTGCACTTCTCTAGTTGTACCATTAGAAAATTAAAGCGCGACACTTCCTGTGAAATTGCACTTTTAGAGTTTTTGCCTGTAGCTACCCAGGTGTTCAAAATTGCCCAAATCTGACAGCATAGGGTGACGCAGCATCCTCGATAATACCGTACTAGTACTATAGCCACGAATCGTTTCCCTGTTGAGTTGGTAAAAAAATTTGGGTGGGTTTTTCCCGCCACGTTTGGCAATGTGCCAGACTAACGGTGCATCGGATGGGTCTCATTTTTGCTGTGTGCAAATAGGAAGAGTTGGCACCATTGCAGATATTTGCAAAACTTTTCTAGCCCAACCGGCACTTATGTAGATGGGGGGGACAAAAATTCTGCCTTGGTCCCCCCTTATGGTTCGAAACATTTTTTGTCTCCGATTTGGCTGAGAACTTGCCCCTAGGGTAAATCGAAGTCGCTGACTTCAAAAATCGAATCGAGAGATCGATCCGATCGATCTATCGAGCAGTAGAATCGATCGATCAAAATCGATCAAAAAATTTTTGTCTCCGATTTTAGCGAAAAGTTGCTCCTACGGTAACTCAGGGGTGCTGATTCCGAATCTGCAATCGAAATTTCGTGAAAATCGATCCTGCGCCCGCAAAACGATTTTCATCGATTATTCAAAAATTCGTCGGGGGAAATTCAAAAAGGTTGGGGGGGGAGCCACCCACCCAAATCTCCGTTACACTATGCTCCCACCCCACTCGCTATAAGGTGCCACTTTTGGTCAACATCTGGAGGGGGTAGCTAAACCTGAAAATCTGGAGGGGCGCCAAAAATTGGCGTTTTGGTGGTCCCTCAACATGTGTGTATATACATACGTACGTATATGTACGTACAGTGTATACGGTGTAGGAAATACAAGTAAATATGTAAAGTATCACCCAACAAAACAAACACCATACATACCCAATACAGCATAGATCAGGTGACAGAAATTGATCAGGACTCAAGTTATCGATAATCCAGTAATATACGTTACATACATATGGAATAAAGTCATGCAACGGAAACTTTCTAAAGCTGCACTATCCAAAAAGAAAGTAGTACAAAAGTCCACTTATGCAGCTTTAGAAAATAACACTGCATGATATGTATAAAAGCCTCACATCGAAATAATGCTGTTTTACAGTTAAAGCCTAAACAAATATAAAATCAAACATTCATATGCAAATCCAATGTTCATTAACTAAGTTATAAACAAGGTTAGAAGCTGTATAAATGTAAGAGGTCGGAGAAAACAAAGGTAGCCGCAAGGTAACAAAGGTAACAAACAACAAAGGTAACAAAGCGTCCTGTTGGCTGTCATGCAGAGATGCATTCGCAGATCATTAGTGCCCAACACCAATACCAGATCACAAACAGGGAAGGCGACGCAAGCACTCTCGACGGCCCGCATCACCCTGCCCACCTCAGCCATCCTTAATCCCGGGACCGAACGCAGTGCCAAGCTACGCCCCAAAACGAGCGGAGCGTATCGCAGACCGGCGCACTGACTATCCCCCACAATTGCCAAAGGAACCAAATCTATTCCACCTTCAACTTCATAGTCCATCCAAGAAGTCTCAGGTTCCAAGTCATCTCGTCCTCCCTACAAAAAAAGTAGAACATAAAAAATAGGAAGTGGTTTCCCAAATTACGCCTAACTCACACTGTAAAAGTTGGGCCCATTCCACGGAAGGGTGCCGGCGTGGATCCCCTCAAAATAGCCCCCCCCCCCGAAAATTCGTTCCCCCCCAAAAAAGTCGTCCCTTCCCAAGTCGTTGCCCTATTTTGGTACCATCTTTAGTCTTGGAAAAACCGGTCATAAAACCAAGTTTTCAAAATCTTTTCCGTTTCGGCTGACATTTTTTGTCAATTTAAGCCTATTAAATCACTGACCCCGCCCTTTTTTTAGCGATTTAAACTGTTTTGGAAAAGATTCGGTTCCCCCCCAAAGTGAATCTCCCCCTTGGAACCCCTCAAAGAGCCCCCCCCCCCCAAAGAAAAATTAGCTAGAATAAGCCCAGAAAACTATCAGCAAACTATCATCAGAATGAATGCCCTAGAATGAACTATCCCTAGAATGAATAATTTTTGTCCTCGTTAGACCCTGCACCTCAGTTTTATCGCTGCGAAAAAAAGGTCCTCAGGAATCCGCTCAACTGCACCGGTTGTTCCCATTAAAGAACTATGTGAAAACGAACCAAACAAGTCGGCCCCTAAAAGGAGCATCATCCCGACGTTGATTTTAGCAATCAGTTTACTGCTGCCTGCTTTGTATATTATCAATAGTAGAAGTCTATAGGTTCGGTGCTTTCTCGGCTTAGCACTTGTTTGCAATTCCAGGTGTCTAGCTTTAGGTGCCAAGTCCACAAGAGTGCTTGGGTCACTTCCGAAGGGGGATTATTCGGGGATTCGTTTTTTCTGCTTGCTTTGGTGGCGTCCATCATCGATTCATTCTCCCACTCAACTTCGAATTCTGAACATGATTGTTCAACCTTCCAATTGGCCGTAGTTTATGTGGATCTGTTTTGGCATTCTAAGCAATCTTCCGAGGATTATAGTTTTATGAATGCCTGAATTGAGTTGAATTGAATGAAATATGCTTAAACTATCTAGTACAGAAAGGAGTAAAAAAGAAAAGACAACCGTTTTCAAGAATTTGTCTTATTTTATATTTTCAAGAATATATTAAAGAGCATATAATATAAACTGAGCCCACAGCCACGATTAGACGTCTTTTCAATGAGAAGGTACCACGTTTTAGTGTATTAACAGCTAATGTTGTGTTGACTGCAAGTTTTCCACTTTGGAGTTTTAGCCAACCAACTGTCACTGCCAAGAGCCAACGGCCATGTGCCAAAGGCGACAGCTGTTGTTCAGCCATGCGACCATTACTAGATCGAATTTACTGGTGTCATTAATTTATCGTGCTTTGTTGAGTCAAAATAACTAAAATCGGATTGAACCATGTTTTTACCTGTTATGTTTCTCTCCAATTTGCCATTTTCTTATAATTTTGCTGGAGTTAGAACTAAACGGATTGATGAGCCGTCGACCTCAAGGCAGATTTAAACTTATAAAATATTAAAAATTAAAACAAAAACGTAAAACATTGAAATTAAAAGAAGGAAACCAGACATTGCTCGCAGATAAAATTTGCACGCGATTGCTTCATTTCTATTTGAAAATATGTAACACTAACTGCAGTGTGACTTGTATAAAAGGTTGAGCTAAGGTCCAGCCAACATCTTTACATTGAATCTGTTGAAATGAATTCAAGAAAACGTATACCTAAGAGCTTAAGAGCTAAGAGAGAATGTGTACGACATTTTGTGGAGTACTCTTCACAACACAGTAGACGTATTTTCAAATTCGATCTGGGAAAACGATCAGCCAGTTGGCTGAGACTTTTGATTGTACAGCCATTGGATGCGCGACCAACGCCATTAAAAACATGATATAAGTAACTGCAGTAAATTGCAGTACTGTACTGTACGGCTTTCTACCCATAGTTTCTTGAATTAGCAATAACGCATCGCACAGCAGTTGAGCGAAATGTATCACTGAAGAAAGTTGAAGCACTTAATTTGCATATTGTGACTAAAGATTGTGCAAATTTTCTCATTTTTTATCCCAACCAGGGGGGGGACTGCAAGAAATTGCATGCAAAATAAAAGTTTATGAAGAGAGGGGGGTTCAGTCTTAAACATCTGCTCAAAATACAAATTGGTAACTGGGGGCATATTGGAGTACAAGGCTGCAATAAGCAGCACTACCAAAAAACTCGGGGACGAATCACTTTCGGCAAGGCCCCCCTCTGCACAAAAACGGAACGACAAACTAAGTACAATGATCAGCCTATGACGAAATTTTAGGGTTGTTCTATTGCAGCTGACTTTGCTCCAGTTTCGATAACAGCTATCCCGCCTTTAGGCAGGATAAAAACCAGTGCGAAGCTATAGTATCTGTATGGAAATATGCTGAAGATCAAAAGCCCACCTTATACAGTCTTATTCGTTGACCTTCCATGATGTTGTAACATGCAGCTTTGGACGCAACTTGGAAAGCGTCCAACGCACGGTCTCCAGCAGTTAAAGAAAATTGTACGCAATCAATCAGTGGGACAAAACTAGATCTGTCTTGTCAAAGATACGTAGCAGTCCACGCCTAAACAAGTTTGCATAATTTTATATATAAAATACGCTATATAAAATTGATGTTCCACGAACGGGGGTCTGCAACGGGACTTCTTCGTCGCTCCCTTCTTTAATGTGTGTCCAAATTTTCACAAAAATTTCCTTACGTGTAAACTCTTCAAAAATTTTCTACAAAATGTAACGTTGGGAACACCTGTTTTTTTGCAAACGTTGCAAGCATTGTTTCCATACAAATCGACAGGAAACCAATTTTATTATAAACAATTAAATTTTGAGCTTCTTCATTTCAGTTTTTAAAAAGTTTCTGGAAAATACAAATTTTGCTAAAATTGTTTTGTCCACAAACGTTACTATCATTATGTTGATCCAAGTCGGCAGGAAAACAAACTACTAGAAACAATTAAGGTTTTACCTCCCAAATTTGAACACTCGACTCAACAGATGTCAGAAAATTCAAAAAAATTTGCAACTCGTTTCTCATCGTCCCCCACGGGCGCCAGAGAGGCCTCAACAATGAGGCCTCAGCGTATCAACGCGGACAAGGATCGTGAACGGGACCTGTTCGTTCTAGTATATAAATTAAAACTATAGATTATATCTATGCAATCTAAACCATGAAATACACGTATTGAACACGTGCAACATCACCGTAACAAAGATACTCCTAAACAGACGTCTCCGATTTTATAGCAGATACGTTCAGTCTGCGTCACCTTTTGCCTATGCAAAAGTTGTGCTAACTTTGAAAAGCTGTAACTTTAGTATGGCAAAATTTCATAACATAAACCTGTACCTCTGCTGCTATATTTCTTTAAAATTTTTACGGTATCAGGTAAAGGCAAACCTAAGGTATAGCCATTTTTATGCTAAAAATGTAATTTTTCGCGGTTATAAGTTCATTCCCTAAAGTACGTCGGACTGTTCTAAAGTGCGTCATTCCAAAGTTCCTATGGTTTGGATTAGGAAACCAAACTTTGAGAAGCAATATCCCCTGTTTGCGACAATTTTATGCTACGAAAACTTTTTTCATTGTATTCGCTTGTATAAAAACAATATATATATAAAACAACAAAATCTGTGACTTTCGAAATTAATGTTAAAATGCAACTACTGTATTATTAAAAGCGAATTTGAGTTGCAAATAAAACTATAGCAATTATTAGAATGCAATTTTATGATTTAAAGCAGGAATGAACGGCTTTTACTAAAAAATGAAATGCCATAAAAAGAGAGAATTAGGTATCAGAGTGCTCAGAATTATTCCTAGGATTGTGTTTTCGCAATTGGTTTTGTCTTAGGTTAAGTTATAAAGCCAATGTTTGCATTTATTAGAAGCAAATTTGCATGCAACAGATACGAACGCACATTAGGGATGTTTGCGCAAAAACTTAATTTAGGTAGACGCACTCTAGACACTGATCAGTGGTTTTAGTAAAATCGGAATTTCTTAGTTCCAAAACGGTGAAATCAGGAATTGTTTTTTTGGAATCAGCAGATTCTAAGGTACAATTTGACAGCTGACACTTTAAACTTTCCTAACTTTGCTGTAACCTTTGCTGGCTAAGCTTTTGGAATTTTTTCATTCGACGGGAACAGACGAACTGAATCTCACACCCTCAAAGGAATCCCTCCCCAATGTACTGCTGCCAATTCTAAAAATGTGTACACACCCCATAAGTTCTAAAAATGGCTTAAACTTAATAACCGCAACGAAAGTTTTCTTAAATAAACAAGTTACCCCTTAAAAGGGGAATAATACCGCCGTAGAGTTTGGGATTTTTGTGTTCAACGTTTTGTTTGTTTTCATCATACTGTTCTAGTGTACGGTGCCGTTAGCTTTTGACTAGTTTCAACTCCCCGACATTTACCGTTTCTGAGACAAAAGAATGGGAGTATTTTATTGCCATTTGCCACTGCCAATTGTGAAACTAAAATCATACCGGAAGAAGGATTTGATCTGTGTCCGGAACAGTGCCATGCGGACACCCTAGCCACTACACTACTCTGACTATAGCGAATTTATCGAGTAAACCGCGAGAGAGAGAAAGTTATCATTTATCTATATATGCTTATTTTAAACAATTTATTTTATCTAAATTCTGAAGCAAAGCAAACACTAATAAAATAAATACTTTTAAAAATTTAGAAAACTAACAACTAACTTTAATTATAATTTCACAAGACACGTTACTTCTGTTCTATCACTAGAACATTATGGCAGGACTATTGGCGGGACGTATCTCAAGGATACAACAAATACAGTGCAAGCGCAAAATCAGTCTTTGCAGACGAAAATTGTAACATCAGTTTTAGCTATTTATTGATCTGTTAAACCTCTGCCAATCAGGTGACAGGCAAATAACGCCCGATCTTCGGTAATATCAGAAAAGGCAGAGAGTGATCTTGTGCAAAACAATTTACAGGGCGTTGAAAATTAACTAAATGTAATGATGCTCTAAAAATAGCAAAATCGTAGAAAAAATTGTTGGGCAAAAAAACCTGCGTAACAAGGACATGTGTTGAAGATAGGACGAAAATCCTCCGCGCCAAGCAATTTACATGCAAAACATATGAATTCAGATGGGTTAGTCCATTGCAAGTATACCGCCTCCGGCGGTATAAAAATCTGTAAAAAGAATACGATAACTTAACAATGTTTAAACAGAACGCCGTTAGAACGAAAGGATATTACGCATTTTATAACTGTTAATGTAAGAGCTCAATAATTTTCACATTAAAATTTGAACCTATAAATTAACTACAGAGAATTAACTAATAAATTTGCATAACCTGCACATTTGAGTCGAATCTCATTATGTGACTGCAGGTCGCTCATTCAGTAGCCGACCTGTGTGCAGCCACACAAATAAGAAAATATCAACTTAGATGCACATTAACCACAACCATTTAATTAACTCGTCCTCAACACAGCAAGTGCAAATGTTTTACTGATATATATGTGCGAGAGTATACATATGTGCAAGAATACAAATAAAAAAGCAGGACAAGATACGATAAGACACAATTACAATAAAAGTAGGCAGTTAAAGTATTTGGCAGTATTGTCAAGTATCAAGTAAAAGTTCGCATTCTTCTCTGGCCCATAGTCAGTTCACTCTTTCTCAAGTTTAATCTTTTCCAATGGCACAGGCAACGATATTGGCGCTACAGTGCCGTCATCCGTTTCGTCCTCTCCCCCAGTGCCTTCAGACCGCTCCACCTAGAAATACAAGAATTATAATTGTGATACAGCAGAAATTTACTGAGATGAATAAATAGTTAAAAAATATAAAAAAACTTTAACTGAACAAATTCCAAATATCAAACAATTCAGTTGCCATGCTCCATCACGCATTATTAAGGCACTTCTTTCTCTTTCACGCAACTTATTGTCAAACTTAACTGTAGAGAAACCACAGAAAGCACCAGTAAGTAAATAAAATTTTACAAAAATTGTAATAAACAAACCTCTTTCTCTTCCCCTCTGTCTTTCTCAATCTCTCCGCAGCAACTGGATGAACTTTTAGCGGACTCCGCCATTTCCTCTTCCGCAATCTCCTAAAACGTAGCTAGCAACATATCGAGGCGTAAAGATAAACAACAACTAATCGCTCTAATTAAACAGTCATTCTCTTCAGTTTCGGCGTACATCATAAATCTATTAAAAAGTCAATTCCTTCTTAAGGAACCGTCTATCCAGTTTAGCATTCTTTCCAAAAAACCAAAAGAAAATATGGAACCAAGTATACGAAGAAATAACAATAAAGTCTATGATTATCCTATTCCATAATCTTACTACGTCCTCCTCCTCGCATTTCGCCTTAAATTCCTCGCCAAATTCCAGCTTCTTCGCAACGCTTTGAGTGATCACCTCGCCCAACTGATCGAATACACTGCAACGTTCATCCTCTTTCACTGTACCAGTCTCCAACTCATCCCCACTCTATGAAAACAAACAAACAATAAACGCAGACATAATCAAACTAAGAGCTCTAAAAACCTCAAATCCAAGTAATCATTTTTCCAAACAACCATTGATCACGCTCTAGCAAATGCTACTAGAAACACCAGCCTACGCATAACTTGCAACAGCGAATAACTAAGTATATTAATACCGAAATGATACGCCTGCGTTTAGTGTGACTGCTCATCTTTAGAGTTCCTAACTTTTTCTGTGGAGCACTACAGTCAGCAGCGACCTATGAAAAAATTGAACACTCAAGTGAAACAAAAGCTGTCCTTGATTAGTTTCAAAATAAAGAAACAGTTAACATTTTAAGCTCTCCTTCCCCACTCACTCACTCCAACGATCATCTCATAAAATGATGCGCCAACAGTCACCTTATTTACCTTGCTAGTAAATTCGCCTTCATCGCAAGTTTTGCTCGTGTTTTGTCCGACACAGCGGACACCGCCACACTCCTGCAACAAAAATAGAAGCCACCTATGTAACTCTGCGCAGCAAACATGAACCCACAGTTTAGATTTAACTGTAAAAAAACTACTGCGCAGCAATTTAGGTGGAACTGTGCAAAAACTATGCCACACGAAAACACCGACAACAAAATCATTCCCAACAATGCCACAGCGCCTTCACGAACCAAGCCTGAATTCCATTTTACGATACTAAAAACATGCCGTTTAAGGTGCTGGTTTCCTTTCGGGTATTTTTGACTCCTACGGCTTTAATTCTTTACGCAAAGGGCTAAAACTTACGAAATAACCTATTTCCGTGCTCTTTAACATTTTAGGACCAGTCCCGTAGTCTTAGGCCAAAAGATAAGAAAGTTTTGGTTTTTGGCCTTAAACTTCCAGGGGGTAGACAATACACGGAATTGGTTGGTATGGCTGGAAAGAGGACACAAAAATGAACATTTTTGCTTTTACAACCTTTGAGCTACCTTCAGCGGTTAAGTCAGTATAAGCAAAAAAACTGTTTTTAGGGTCAAAAAATGGCCATTTTCGAGGAAATCAGTTTTTTCAAAATTACTGCCACATGTTAAGGACAAAATTGGCTTAGTTATACTCAATCGATACATCGTCCAAACGCACATTTTATGAATGCCTATTAGCCGGACTTTATTGCTTTAAGCTAGAGATTTGGCCGAAAAACCATTTTGGCAAAACTGCGACTATTTTGTTTCGAACATCGATTTCTCAAAAACTACTCGACGGATTCCGGAGATTTTCGGCAGAATCGAAGTTCGCACTTCTGCGGAGGGACGTTTTTCTTGGTTTGGGCTAAAACTTAATGAGTTGCAAGAAAACTCAATGCGAAGTTGCGAAATTTCGAGTTACTGTGCATTTGGCCGATTTTCTCGACCGTTAAGACCTGCTGAGCCAAATCCAAAAAACGTCCCTCGGCCCATATGTCCTTCATATTGTGGCACAAAAAGAACTTTTGGCCGATTCTTCAGTTTTGAGAAATCGATGTTCAAAAACTTTTGGTCTATATTCATCCTGTTAGATGTCAGCATGTCAGAAAATTTCTGCTATTTTTTGCTAATTTTACCAGTTCTGTAAGCTCATGTGAATGTACAGATAATAAGCTTTAAAACGATGTATAAAGCTCTTTGCAACTCCCAAAATTGTGAAAGTTATAGCGTTTCAAAAAACACCACAAAAGCACTGCACAAAAGGATACCACCACCTTAAGTATACTTTAATAGCTTATTCATTGCATACGTTTGCAGCCTCCAGCTCCTCTTGTCCTATGTCGAGACTCTGAATTAAAGCATCATCATCGCTGTCGCTAAAAGTCTCCCCAGCTCGATCAGGCTCAGGTGTTTTGCCTTTGTCATCGTGATTCTGAAATGACAAAATACCTGTAGCAGTAAATAGTAACAGTCTCTAAAATAACAACAAAACAGATGTAGCAGTCACCACCATTTATGATGCTTATATATACACATGCGTATTCATACGTTGTCAGCGTCAGCGGGACAGAACACTAGGGGAACACCGATTGAGCGTTCAGGAGAGTGACTGATTTTATGATTTCAGATTCTAAGCACTGTGGACTGATTACTTCAATCCATCTATCCATCTACCCAGTTTCAAAGATTCTTCTAAAATGTCACTTCAATTTCTGATCGTTTTTAAAGTAAAGTTCGGTTCGATAATGCGTTGTTGGCTCAATAGGTAGAACGCAGAACACAGATCGCCAAACACACCCACCACCTACCCGAATTTCTAGGGTCTAAGGCGGCAATCTGTTTCGTTTCTGTTTTCATAAAATAAATAACAAATCGCCAGCTATTAAGTCCTGTCTGCTACTTAGGTGTAACAACAACCTAAGGAAACATCGGCCAGGCAGAACTGTCGACTACAACACAAAGTAGCAAACAAAACTCACCGTGCACTTTACGTTTTTCCCCCATCACCAGACCAACCCTCCTTATCCTGGCACTCCTTTGGCGGATGCACAGCAGAGCCACCACATTTAGAACCTTCCTCAGGGTGTTCCGACACTTTTTGACATAAAACGTTCCCCTAAACATTCGACACATGTGCACATAAAATTTCTATAATGCTTATGTTTAAACCTGTCCTCTGCTCTTTTACCTATCGCAGACCTTTCAAATAAGTTTAGCAGAAAACAAACACTAACAGCGATAAAAAATTAGTAAGGAACCTTTTCCCCTTCCTTCTGCATCGCTGCTCTCAGTCTATCCAGTGTCGGAAGTAACTCACAAACCCAGACCTACAAAAAATAAAGTAATGCACAAGTCCTTAAGAAAGTAAACGTGGAAGTAAAGCAAGCAAGTAAACAGGTTAGAAAGTTCTCTAAATAAGTCGACATTCAAACTGAAACCGTTCAAGTTTAATCTAAAAAATATGCCTCTGACATCCTCCAACTAACTGTAACTCTAATCAGGTTCTCAAATTTAAATACCAACAGTAGCATCTATGTAGCAAGCGCGTAAGTGTTTACCTTTTAAGAAGGTCACCTCGGCTGACTCCACTGTTGGAGCACATCTTACTCCAGCACTCAGCCAACGAACCAAAAGTATGCAGATAGAACGACGTCCTATCGACCAAGGCTTTAGTGTCTGCCGACACACAACACCAGTCCCACTTGCTCAGAGAGCTAACTAGTGACTTGAATTGTCCTACATCTGTAGCCTCAAACACCACTTTTCTCTTCAATTTATCCTGAAGTCGTCCCACCAGACAAGACAATTTAGCTAAGTCTTCAACGACCATCGTACCAAGATTTAAAAATACAACAGCAAAAGTAAATTCGTAAACTAACTGAACTGTATTAGATTTAAATCCGTGCAACTAGCAGCAGGCACAGTTAAACTTAGAAGTATACACTTGAAGCATGTTGGAAAACTCTAGTCTTTAAAACCTAGCCGTTCTTACATCCTTCAGCTCTACTAAAATTGCAAGGTCAACCAGTAACCTCCACAGTCATCATGTGAAGACATCCTTTCTAGCAGACTGCTACTGTTTCAGTCCGACCGGTACACCACAGTGACGCGTCCCTTTAACCTCAATAACTTAGTAATCTAATCTCTAAACCTGCTAAGAGTAATCAATTATCACCAACATTAAATAAATGTCAAAAACTGTATACTATGTCACTTTATTGTAATTTTTCTCCTAGATTCTCGGTCATTTGACAGTCGACTTAAACAAAATTAACTAAACTAAAAAAGAGCAGAGCTAAACTTCTATGTGCTCAACTTGTCACTGCTAAGCTTTAAAATTTCAATGCAACTTATTGCCACTTTTTTCTTTCTTAATCAAAACAAACAGATTTGGGTTTTTCCAAATTGAATCTTTGAGACATCTTACAATTAAAAATACTGCCACAGTACGAGCGAAAACCGCTCCCGCCCGGCCAAGCTCAAACAGCAGAGACTCCCAAATCAATCAGAGTCATGCACTGCACAAGCTGAAAGATACAGGAAATAAAAATAGACAAATAGTGAAACAGTTTTAATAAAGAAAGCAGCCATGGAATTAACAATATGAGCAGTAATTAAGGCACAACAGAAACACTATACATAACACAAGTATCACGAGATTCAGAAGCAGCTCTAAACATTGAGACCATAAGTAACGCGCCGAAATTGTAGTGTAGATTAAGCAAATGCATGCTTGTTAAAGCCTAACTAATTTCAATTTCAAACTTTAAAATTAACGCAGTTTTTCTTTTTAAAGCAAAATCTTCTAATCTTTCTAATCTTAATCTTAATATATAAGTTAACAGAAGACACCTGTCATTCGTACACAGTTTGTTAACTTTAAAGGAATGTAAACACCTTCCAGTGAACGGAATTGTAACGTAACACGGAATGTCAAACACATGATAAAAACAAACCACAAAAAAACTACTGAAACAAATCAAAACTAAATCAACAAATACAAGTTAACAGTCCTGGATGTAGCAATAACGTAAAACAGACAATATAGAAAATTTGGCAGTGAAACACATATCTGTATTGCATTGTATCAGTACAACTTAAAAACCTGTTATGATTTAGGCCACGAGTCCACGCAGATTTTTGTCCTCAGAACGATTGCGGTCGCGGCGACAACGGACCGCATCTCTGCGGTCTCTCTCAGCACCAATTCTTCCAGCCACCTCATTCCCACACGGAAAATCTTCCAAACGTCCGCCGTAGGGATCCTCGAACAGTCTGTAGGGAAGATATCGAAGCTCTGGGAAACAACGTCCCCATTCACGAAACAGCACCCGCGTACCGACGTAATTTAGGTGGATTCGATCAGTTGAGAAT
Source organism: Trissonchulus latispiculum (assembly GCA_030248195.1). Lineage (NCBI taxonomy): Eukaryota > Metazoa > Nematoda > Enoplea > Enoplida > Ironidae > Trissonchulus > Trissonchulus latispiculum. The sequence goes on along the minus strand of JASAND010019332.1, from coordinate 91,703 downwards.
AAATGTCCAGATAGCCCACCGTCAGATAGATCACGAGAAACAAAAGGACTGTCCTCGATCAAAGACCAATCAAGGCAAACAGCATTGGGCCATTTGCTAACCTGTTTCCTCACCCAAGCACAATGCTGCCGCCCATAACGTAAGGAACCACTCATAAATGGAAGGTTAAATACCACCCGAGTTCAGCCCGTCCCTCTCAGAAAACCACTCAACTTCCTCTCCAACTTCCACCAGGACTCGCTCCAGCCCAACTCGTCCAACCGCTTGCAGTGATTGGTCCCACAAACGACAATTATGAAATGGAACCTCCTCAGATTAATCTTCCGTCGTCTGATCTCCTCCGCAAGAGTTTCATACGTGGCCCCTCTCACCACTACAGTCTCCCCGTTGTACAGAGACTGAATATGTCTACCAAGACTGTCAGTTAGCAAAAGGAAAGTCATATCCTTCTCTCCCTTGCTTGGCACAGCCACTGATCTCAAGAGGCGTTCGTTTTCAACGGACGAAATGTCACCTCGAGCCCACATGTTGTAAACATCTGCCAAAACATCCTCGTAGAACGTCCCACCAGCAAAATTGAAGAAGTACCGTCCCTCTTCCACTGTTTTCGGACCAGTCAGGCCAACATTGCAGAAACACAGACTGATGTCCCCATGTTCTCTCTTCAGCAATCTGAATTCAGCAGAAAAATCACTGTGTCTATCACTCAATAGGGACCTCATCACAGCTTTGTAGTAGATGGCCATGTTGAAAACCCAATAGGGATCCACCAGAAACCGTTTCCGAACAAGCCACATTGGGATCATAGAAACGTCCTCGCGCAGACCTCTGTGTCCCACAAGCTCTTCCGCCAAATCACTACGCCAATGCCGTTTCAAAACAGCAAACCAAACAGCCGTCTCAATCGTGTTGAAACTCTCACCCCAGAACCGGAAACTGTGTTTGTGGTAGCTGCGGCTCAGCGGAGATTCTGGCTTAATGTAAATGCACAGCATCTCACAAGATGTAATCTAAAAACAACATAACCCTGTTGAGAGGAATTCTCCTGACTTTGCCACATCAGCCTACTTTTTGACCATGGTACAGAGCAATTGTAGTTTGGCAAACCTTTACTCTAGATGGAAAATTGTAAACATAAGTTAGTTTCAAACGATTTGTTATATTAGACGTCTGGGATGACACAACCCCAAAAAGCCAGAACACGAGAGTTCAAAAGTATAAACGGAACGAAAAATTTATAGCTTGACGTAATATTCGTTTTTAGCTTAGAACTTATCGTTCACGTACTCCTAATTTTTCTGACCACTTCCATGCTTTATACCTCCGCCAAATAGCAGGCCAATTGCAAATAGTGGGACAAATATCCTTTGCCAAACCCCCTCCCACAAACGCATCCTTATTATTATGTCATCAACTGTAAACTAACTAAGTAAGGTAAATACTCAATCATTTATCTAATTTGTCTCACCAATCAAATCACTACCTATTCGGTGGAATTCCCGACGTAGCAACGTAATATATGGATGTCGATAGTAGGCTTTCATAAACAAACTTTCGGAAAACTGTGCATAATAAAAACTAATCTGTCTCCACCATTAGATAAACAGATCAAGACTAAATTTTGTGTACAAGTCAAAAACTGCGAACCAGCGAGCTACCTAGACTAGAACACGTTAACTATGTGCAAACTAGATGTTCTAGCTTTTAAAATCCGTTCCCACAATTCCATTACCCTGGTTCAGCACCGACACATGGGTTTAAGTCTTCTACACTTCACGGCTTTCAAAACTGAGCTTTCTGCGCACGGATTTTTAAATTAATTTCGCTATTGCGAAAGTATTTTATTGCTTCACAGTAGTCACTTTATCTTCAATCTCATGCTGAGCAAATTTTCAGCAAAACTCTACTTAATCCGGCATTTTCTCGTCACCTTATGGAGACTGGGAGGGAGAACGAGCCTACCGGGGGGGGGGGGGTCGAACCCAATAATGACGGGGGATGAGATCCCCACCGTCCCCCGGTATACAAAAGCACAGCTTAATTCAAAGATTGTTAGCAGTACATATGATCAACAGCACCACATCAGCAAACCTAACCCAACGCAAAGGTAACGAAACTTCGAACACAAAAAACAGTTTAATGCAAAAAACTTAATTAAACGAACAAACACACTCTCCACATAAGTAGTAAATTATACAAAGTCAAATCAGAAAAACCAAACTATACTAATAGAGAAGATATGAATTAAAACTGGCTTTTTCTCAACATGGGGGGACCCAAACCAGAATTTCGTACCCTCTCCCCCAAACTTGATCACAACCAAACTGAATCGCCCATCCCCTGGAATCAGACATTCTCTCCCCTGAACTGTAAGCTGTTTGCTCTTAGGGTGTTTACTTTGAATTTTTTGTTGACTGACCGTTTCTTTAACTAATTATTCAAACAGTTGTTTCCTTTCCGTCTTTACCTCACCCGGACCCCCCCACATTTCCCTTCCTGAGTAAAAGCCAGTCAATGAGATCCGACACCCGTTCCTGAATACGCCTTATGTAATGTTAAGATATAATTTTGTAGAGATATTGGAATGTGTACAATTAAAAAATCGAAAGACATTAAATGCAAAACATTAATATACAACTAAAGATTATAGGAAGCACGTGTAATAAAAATAATAATAAACAAACAAAATAATAATACATAAGTTCTGTAATTGCACAGCACCGGCATAACATACAGAAGGCGCAAGCTCTGAGGACGACACCTACAGTTTAAACTTAAAATTCAGAAATGACTCTATCCTACGAAATCTACGCAACCGGAAAAGAAACAACTAAAATTAGGCTGCCAAAAGATACAGACGGTATTCAGATACAAACACCAAGCAAAACAAACGCACAAATACAAAACAACTATATACAGCGTAGAGATCAATTAAAAGATATTATAACCAGTCCGTGCCACAGTGTCCAGATAGCCTGATTTGTGCAGATAATCCTTTCCGGAAATCCACCGCCTGTCCACATCCAGGGATCTATCGCTTAACGACTAGCCTGCAAACAACTATGTAAGTGACCGCATTTGTAACAGCAGGTTTCTTATAACTCACGTCGGGACTAGCCTCCATCCATGGAAGTTTGGAAATTAGAAAAGAAAAGTCTACCAAATTAAACATTAGAAAAGAAAAGAAAGAGTCTCTAAATCAATGTAAACGCATGTGAACACCAAGATTACGCAACACGTTAACACGGTGACCACTTCCGTAAACATTGTGAGCATCTCTCAACCAAATTCACTTAGCAAGACCTAAACTACTAAGCATTTCTGTGATCAACTATAAACATATACCTATTTCTGAGAGCCCAAATCCGTGCATTGAAGTCGGCACAAACCACAGGATCAATTTTTTCCAACACGACGGAGCACTGAAACCAATCACGCAAACAATAAATGTCAAACGTAAACAGAGATAAACGTAGCAAAACCAGCGACCACAAAGCAGTTTCCTATACAAAAATACGTCAAGAAAATGAAGTAAGCGCCGGCCAGCAGGCGGATACACGAAGGACGCAAGGCATTAATTATAAAGAAATAATGAAAAACGTCTGCCTGGAGTCGCTAAGACCGTAGCCTTAGTCCAGCTATACTAAAATATCACTAAGTCGTTTAATTGTAGCTTAAGTAAACCAAACGCAAAAAAGACGATGACTGGAACAATAATTCACTAAAGAGACTATTCACTAATCACTAGCCTCCTTTAAATCTCCTGTCTGTGGCTGTGTAACATCCGGATTGTCCCTGATTTCTCTGACAGACTCATCCATTACAGCTCCTTCTACTTCAGCTGCAACTGAGACGGTACGCGGGGAGGAAGAAACATTAAGTCCTCGTCCCCCAGCCTCTCCTTCAGGTAAGCGCACAGCACAGACTTCATCTCGGCAGCCAACCTGTAACCATTATATGTAAGTAGACCTATTCACACACACAATTTAGATTTAGTGAAGCCATGAAAAAATAAGGTTTAATAGCAAACTCTTAAACATATCCACCTTACAACACAAAGTTGCTCAACACCACAAAGTACGATAATCGCTCAAATATACAAAAATTTGTCCATTTAAATTTTGCTATACATACTTCAGACCCTGGGCCCCTTCGAACAGCTACAATTTGATCTTCCAATCCTCCAGCTTCCACTTCGTCTTCTCCTACAGGAATGCCGTAGTCGTTCATACCTGCAGACAAGCACTGCAGCAGTTCAAAGTCGCTGTCTCCCTGAAAACGTAACAAGTTAATAAAAAATAAACATCACCGCAAGATGTCGTTAGCTCAATTGTATATTTACAAAAATAGAATTGTTAGGACACTAAATTTCACTATTCATGCAACACTTCTCACCGGGTTTGCTTTGTATCACACCTCCTTACCCTATTATAAAAAATCACGAAGCCATTCGTTCGACCAGAAAAGCAGTGTAGCAGTTTAAAGTCACTGTCTCCATAAAAATGAATTTTAAAATTGCTCTCCCTTTTTTAATTACACGACTTCACGCACTAAATGTCATAGCCTCATACTCACCAATCCCACCTCCCGGTCCAATTCCTTTTCCATTGTCAACTCATCCCTTAATTGAGGTAGCACCTGTTTGACTCGCAGCAGCCGTTTCTGAAAAAGCAAATGAAAGAACAAACGAAACTAAGATTGTTACTGAGACCTCAGAAACATGAGAAATAGAAAAACCCTGAAAAAGCGAGCATGAGCTAGGGATAGAACCCACAACCTTTCGCGATCTAGGCCAGCCCTCTACCGATGCAGGCACATTCAACCAAGCTTAAGCTGTAATTGGATCCCAAACTGTAGTGGCATGTTAGAAAACGCTTTCGCGCCAACCTACATAGTCTCATGCGAGCAAACCTCGACCGTTTCAAACCGTAAATGGGCAAGACAAATGAAAAACAGAGAAAGCTAAGATGTCACTGCAGCACCACAGACCCGTAAAAATTCGGGCCTGAGTTAGTTTCGAAATAGTTCTTTGGCTGTCGCGAGTCAACTAACCAGTCATTAACATTCCTCCAACTCATCCCTTAATTGAGGTTTAACCTTTTAGACTTGCAGCAGCTGTTTCAGAAAATGCAAGCTTGCTTTAAATTTGCTTTACAATAGTTTGAAAATCTTACTTGACAATTAAATCCATATAACCTATAGAAATGTGTACTCAAACAAACAAGTAATTAATTAATAAATAAGAATGCAATCCCCACCTTGATACCGTCAACACAGGTCCTCCACTTCGTTTCATCTCCATCCACCAAAGCAGCCATTCTACATACAGCATCCAAATGGCACAGCACGCCATACAGTACGCTACTAGGCTGCTCCACCAGTCCACCACCTCCAACCAGCTGACACTTGTCACGCACACCACACCAGTCCGACAACTCCTCCGCCAACAGGCATGACCCCACAGAATCCACGCGTGCTGCCATGAGGTTAACGTCAACCTCAAGATTGTTCACACCATAAAAAGCCATAATGGAATGTAAAGGCACAGCCCGAACAAGCCTACAAAATAAACATGGCAAAATATACTATACATTTTGAGAGCCACGAAACTGATTTTTACAAATAGCTTGTTTGTCTGAAGAATACAAAAGAAACGTTTTCCACACCGATTAGCCTACTGGGTCTATCGAGATTAGGTTGGAACACGATACATTTTAACGATTAAATCCCGACGGTATGATTCGTGAGATCCATTAATCATCCTGGTAAGACTTAAAAAACCTAAACAAAGTTTATTCATGTTTTAATATTTTACTCATTCATTTTTCAGTCAGTAAACGTTAAGATTAATTTTAACACCAATTTTTGTTCATAAACCACACAGGGCAGACCTGCTTGATTAATGAATAACACGGCTCAGACCTGCGGAATTCACAAATTAAGCTGCAGCTACTTGCGACCTTATCCCTCAAATTCGTAGCCCTTTTGCAGATAAATTCAGACCCAGCGCACAGCAGCTATATTGTAATCCTTACAAGCTTATGCGATACCGTATTCTAAGTTTTTACCGTGAGCCGAACCACTTAACAAAACATTATTCGTTAGAATGGTGTGAACCACGAATAGTTTCACTTGGCTTGTGGTCCACCACTCAATTTCTTGCACCCTTTTACCCTGGGCTTATTCTAGTGGGGGCCCCTCCGATAAAAACCCTTCCTCCCCCCAAAATCGGGACCCCCCAAAACACTGGGTGCCCCTTTTGATACCAGCTTTTGCTCTGGAAAAATCGCTCAGAAGGCCAAATTTTTCGGGCTTCGCCGGAGACTTTTAGTCGAATTCAGCCTATCTAAACACAATTTTTGCACAAGAAATTTACTTTTTTGGCGATTACTATAAAAGTAGCGTTATTTTTAGCATCTTTATAAAAATAATTTTAAAAATTTCGCCTCACCTACCAAGAATGACTCGTCCCCCGAGGACCCTCCTCTCCAAATACCCTCCCCCAACAAAAATTTCCCTAGAATAAGCCCAGTAAGCAGTATATATCTAAGCACTCCAGTATAAGTCCTGGCTACATGAAGTACCATTAGTGTAAAGACGGGCGACTAACTATGCCGAACCACTGTAAAATCAGCAGAGTAAATCAGCAGAGCGCAACAGATCAGTATTTTATACCTCAAATACTACTCTGCCCTCTTGAGGACAAGAACGCGGGCATCCTTGAGTCCACTAGGCAATGTAGCTCTAACAGAGGCCGTAGAATCCGAAATCTCCAACCACCCACCACCTGGTTCCTTAACCTGGTTATACGGCTGGAGCCTGAAATAAGCAGATATCAGTAACAGTGGTAACAGTGATACCAGCGGTCTAAGTCCTGTCAACTTTAACTACTAAAACAAAATTTCTCCATCTGTTTGTGTACATTCCCCCAAACTTTCCCCGTTGCGACCAGTTAGCGGAGGAATTTAACAGCAGCTAACGGAATAATTCAGTAGTCTACCCAAAAGGCCACATTTCTTCACCGCCCTAACACCTATTATAGGCTACTCTCATTTTCATCACAGACCAAACCTCCTACTAAATTTATTCTCATGTCATTTTCAAAGCCGACAGCCTTCCTTATTTGGCACACACATTGTAACATTTCGGTATACTCCATCAACCAAATCATTGCACACAATCATAAAACTGACCTTACACTTTACTTTAAACGTTTCCCGGTAACTCTGAAAAGTCCAGCACTTTTTCTCGAAAACGCACAACGTATTTATATAGAATATAATATCCACTTTATATTACAATAATTGATCTGAAAATGCAAGAATTTACATTATTTATGGGTCAGTCGAGACCAACTGGCATCTTAGTGCAGAATTAATTCGTGTTAGCCTCTATTTTATTGCGAATTAATCGCACTTTTGTTCGCACAATTGTTCGCTTTAAGTGTCACTTTATACGCACTATATTTCGTGTTAAGTTGGACTTTATGCGAACAAGTATATAAGGCTATTATGTCATAGCTCTGAGTGATGACCTAAAGAAAAGGCAGCTGTCACTTTTCAAGACCTATTGACTTATGTAAACACCCTTCCAATTCACACATACATAGTAGCCTAGTGTACACTTAGTTGAGGCAAAGGTTTCATTGGAGCCTCAGCGGTGTAGTCTAGTTTGGCCCAACTCTGATTTGGCCCAACTGTCACTTAAAACTGCTAAGCCCCGCCCACTTTACTAAACGGAGAGAGTCTTACGGTAGAGTTAATTGTTTGTAAACAACAGTGGGTGGAGGGGGACTGTTTCCAATAATTATTACATTTCTGTCTAAAATAACAAATTTTTAATTTGAAATTAATTTAATTAAGCTGATTATGTTTATACAACCCATATTCACTGTAAAAATAAAATTAACTAGAAAAAATGTAATAACACGAAAAACTGAGGTTATACTATTAACAAAGCTATAATTCAAATTTATACAGCAAACTTTAAGAATAAAACCACCTATACACTTTTTAAATTTTATATAAAGTAGTTTTTAAATTTAGCTGATTTCTTACAATTTACACGAATATAAAATAACAATAACAGTTAACACAATCCGCATGCGCTATTGAATATAATTGCTTATGTGACGTTGCGTAAAACAACCAATCATAGTTATTGGGCCAATTCAGAGTTGGGCCAAGTGTAAAGTTTTGGCCCCAAGGACTAGATAATTGGGCGACCAAACCACTTTACTGGGGTGCTGTGCGCTGTAGACTGGATACGCAACCTGGACTGGAGATAGTTCCAGGCCAACCTGGACAAGCCTCGCCAATTAAGAAACACCAATTATTTGTGAAACTTAGGCTCACTCCCACTACGTTACCCCAGACCTAGACCCTAAGTACCCTACTTACCGAACTAATAGAAACTAAACTTAGCTAAAATACAAAAGGCCAACTGACCGTATTACAATATTTATTATAAAGTCTGGAGGGGGGGATACAATAGAAACGGACGCAGACTTACTGATTACAGGAATTTTTCCAATGGCCAGTGATTTACAGAAATAGCAGCAGGCAGATCATGAAATAAATTACCAGTATAGAATACTTGGAAGCCCCGATAGCAGGACGTTGGGTGTCCCCCACCCAACCTATCACCAGATTGGGAGGCCTTTTACTCGCCTACCCCGACTTTCAAAGGCACGGAGGGACCCCACAATGCAGTAAAAGAAAACGAGAAATGGCATATAATTTAAGACCAGAAAAACTCGAAAACAACCGACCGTTCAAGTCAAGCGCAAACTAAGACTGCCTGGGCTTTTTAAAAGTAATGAGAGAACGTGCAATCACGCGATCACACGTGACTTGCCCAGCCAATCAAATTTTGAGAGAGAATTTTAGGCGTTACCAAGGAAATGCATGATCTATCTTTGCAAAAACAGACAATTACAACATTTCAAATACAAGTTATGAACTATCGGGACAATTTCAATAAAAACGAGATGCATAAGTTCGGACTAATTTTGAATGGAGAATCTTTTTTAAATAATAATAAAATATGACAGTAGGGCATCACCGCCCTACTGTACACAAGTCATACCAAACCGCCTCAGCTTAGTGCAAAGAACATGTAATTTAATACCCCTTCATCTCCGCTAAGTGGAACAATTAAAGGAAAAACTCAAGTGATAAGCTTACGTAAGTACTGCAAAATATGCTTATTAGTAATAGTTAGTTGATCAAGTGATTATTTTGTTTCAGGTGGGACAAAGAGGCACTGGAAGTTCTACTGAAGCCCGTTTTCTTAAATTAAATAGAATAAATTTGATGTGCTTTTCTTTTATTAAACATGTATAATAAATGTCAAAGTAAATTAAAATGGAATGCTACTTGGTAAGGAAATGTCTGCTACAGATATGCTGTTTGTGGTCCAATTATGTATAGCGAGAAACTACGATACTGCGCAACTAGTTGTGTTGCTGAATTAGTTTCTTGTTAAAACGCCAAAACAAACAAATTTGATTCGAAGAGTCGGAAATTCATGCAATTACAAAAATGAAAGACGGTTTTGAAAAATTAGCGAAAAAACAGCGTAAATTGGGCGATCAAACTGAATACGTCACTGTCTCCACCGCGAGCTATAGAGTTGCGAGCAAAAACAGTAACGCAAACTTTGAAAATTAATTACAATTTACAAAATTGAAGGCCGTTTTAAGAATAAGCTGCCGAAAAAACAACGTAAATTGGGCGATCAAACTGCATACGTCACTGTCTCCACTGCGAGCTATAGAGTTGCGAGCAAAAACAATAAACGCGAAGTCTGAAAATTAATTACAACAGTTTATGCAACCGGGTCACTTAGACTTGACCTGGGACCCGGTTTTCCAGAAAATCACAAAATCTTTGAAACTTTTTGATTTTGGTAAACGCAAAGAAATTTTTTCGTTTCCACGCTGTGCTCTATCACCTCAAAAATTACCTAGTATATATAATACTCTAGTCTTATGAAAACTATGAAAGATTGCAGCATTCTGTAAATTAATGCAGAAATTCATTGCCAAAACCAAAACCGCTTGCAAAATTTTGCAGTGTCGAAAATATGAGTAATGGATGGATGGATGGAAAGAATGGACTAAGCGCCCCTCCGTAATACTCGTAAGAGCACCAGGTACTTGAAACATTTGGTTTTCTATTTATTTTGAATATTAATTTGATCGGTTATCTGTATATTTACCCTGTTGGCAAAAATTGTCTAAACAAGTTTTGACTACATTGATCTAAATATGTAATAATCATGGAACTGAAAGCGAAACCGCATACTCTCGGATTACCGGATTTGAATAACTTCAGAGTGCGCAAATGCTTACGCGTAGAGTGAAAATATACGAAAACGCAAATAGCGTAACCCTGAATAATTAATAAATTTTAAAGGGGTATATTCTAAAATTGCATTTTAACATTTTCAGCGAAAAATTAGACAGTGAAATGAAAACTTTTGAATGAAAATGAACGAAATGAAAAATCGCTTAAGTTTGATATGAATAACCTCAGAGTGCGCAAATGCTCACGCGTAGAGTGAAAATATACGAAAACGCAAATAGCGTAATCCTGAATAATTAATAAATTTTAAGGGGGTGTATTCTAAAATTGCATTTTAACATTTTCGGCGAAAAATTATACAGTGAAATGAAAATTTTTGAATGAAAATGAACGAAATGAAAAATCGCTTAAGTTTGCTAAAAATGAAATTGCGTTTAAAAATCGCTGAGGGGGTCTACATTCTTTCCCTACTGGGCGAGAGTCTACCTATTTTCCTTTCTCCACATCCGGTGCGTCCGGGTACTGAATAAAAAATGCCAGAACCGAGCCAAGCGCGAATCAAAATACTAATCCCTAGTATTTCCTCAACTATAGGGAATCCTACAGTGCCGTTTACCGTCAGAGTTAATACATACTTTATAATAAACTTGAGGGTACTCATTTGCAAGGAACCGTGTCAAAATTAAAATCGTGTACACGTTGAAATTCACACTAATTTCAAACGTTTTCGTTTGAGTTTGTTAACACGAAATTTACACGTTTGTTTTTATAGCAGTTTTTGTTCCCACCTTTTTGCATTCCCGTAGTAACAGGTTTATCAAGCCCGTATGAACGCCTAAAAAGTTAAGTTAAAGGTTTTTCTTCTAGTACTAGCTTACTTTGAATATAGGATTGCGTAACAAAAGCTTCAAAAGTACTCACATCACAACAACCGATTTCTACACGAGTCAAATCGTGTAAATAAATCGTGTACACGACAAATTTTAGCCATATTTTTGACACGGTTCCCAAGCAAAGCCAGAATCGAAAAGGTTCTAAAAGATGCAGAGCTTTGCAGCGACGTCCCACTTCTGCTACCAACAGCTGATCATTGTTCAGGGGCTCACACGAACCATTAAAATTAAATTGATTAAATTTTCGGAATTTAACTGTTTAAAATCATCAAATGCAAATACCGTTCTTTTTCAATTTCTTCCAAGGCTTCGGCTAATCTTTGCACTCCAGGGCGTCTGATGTAGGCACTACTGTAAGAGACAACAGCACTGCACGCGTTAGACTCCATTATAAGTAAATGACACGCGGCTAAAATCACAAAGAATAGCTAGTTTAATACAATGACCTATTTTTTGTATCACAATGGCAAATGAATGAATAGTGGCAGCACAAACTTCAGTTTTCACATTTAAAAAGTTGTTTTAAAGTTTTAGTGGAAAAGGAAATAGCAAAAATTGAAATTTTATAGGAATCGAGGGAAGAGTCAGTTGCTGCCGCAAACATTATTCATTTATGCTGTGAAGCTGTTTATTTTCATGACAAAAATAATTGTGAAGTAATTAAAAACAAAGCTTGGTCAAATCAAAAGCTTTTTAAAAACAGAAAAACATTCCTGGGAAATAAACTAAAGTAGGAAAAGTGAAGTCATGAAACCAGATTTAATTTATTATCATTTATTCAGTAAATTTAGTTCAATTTTTAAATTAACACTTAAATTAACGTTTAAAGTTTTTGAGACAACATGAAAATTGAATACACAAGGAAAAGATGAATTGAAAATAAAAACAACGCAGCCTATACGAGTCTGCACATACAAAGAGTAAATGACGAAGTGCATTCCTTCATTTGCGCGCAAATTGGGCGGGACAGCTGAGGTCAAACGTCGCGCCATTATATTTGAAAATGAAAGACTACCGTAATCTTTTGACAAGTGTTGGAAACCTGGGTTTTAAAATAGGAAAAGACAGCCAGGAAGTATATGCCACTCTGATTTTATTCGTGCAAAAAGATGCTATTGTAGGTTGTGGGTTTCACTTCACACGAAACTAATAAAACTAGTAAATCACATCTTGTTAAAGTTTGGATAAAGAAAAGCAATGAAGACTTATGCTTTTAAATTTAAACACCAATATTTTTCATTTCTGTGACTTGGAACTGAAATGAACAATTAGCGAGTGAAATGATCGCAATTATTTACTCTAACAAACAGGAAACTAAATGTTTTTGCTTCTACATATATTAAAGCCTTGCATAGGCCACTTCATCATCATAGATGCTTCATTTCCCAGATTAGCCCCTATAAACTGACTTTTATTTCCCCCAACTCGTTAAAAAGCAGTTTAGGTGTATATGATACACGAAGTATGCCCACTTAATATAAAAATTTTGAAAAGTAGGACCTTTTTCGCTTCGCTTTGCTTACCTTCGATTTTTGGCAAATAAAATTTTATATGGCTACATACTGGAGGCTGATGAATTCATAAATTTTAAAATTTTAGAAAGCATGATAACCGGTTCAAGTAGCCCATATTAAATTCTACGTGCTCAAAGCACTTGGAGATTCTGCAGTTTGTGCCAAATGGGGAAGCTGGGAGGGAAATGGTTAACTGGGTCTCTGGTGGTGGGGGATTTAGAGGTCCAAGGGTTGTTCCTGCGAAAACTTGAAGCTTTTAAAAGGTTAGTTGCAACTGAGACGAAATGAACAGGTTTTCGACAGAAATCAAGTGGCAAAACTAGCTACGTCTTGAAATTGAAAAAATCGACGTGAGTAGAGAGCCCTAGGTATCTTTAATTTTGAAAGTAAAAAGTAAATATAGTTGAAAAGCAGTAAAACATCGTAAAAAATCTCGAAATTTAAACTTAAAAATTCACTGTCAGTGTGAAATTTTAACAATGAAATAGTCACTACCATTTTATTTCAATATACTCTGCTGCCAGGTGTTTAAAATGGTATGTACTGATAATGTGTTTAAAAGCTATGTAGGTAGGATTCTCTCAGAATTTTCCTAATTGCAATTTGTCTAGTACTGGCCTTCAAGCGAAGAAGTGAAAACTTATAAAATGAACACTTCTAAGATATACTAAGCAGAGAATAAAATTTGAAACACTTTAAGGATTATGCAGAATTTTCCCTCCTATAACACTAAGGGGGGAAATTCTTCCTATGAGAACTTAGCCATTAAACTGGTTTGTCTTGCTGAACTGAGCTAAAATTGACCGTTTTATTTTGTGAATCTTGCAGCTTTTGTGGGGCTGCGACGAGCAATAGCAATAGTTGAGTTGGCAACTAACGTTCCAAAAATACAACACGTTTTACTAAAGGCTTAACTCACAACTAATCAATATGACGGCAGTAGTGCACCAATATAGTGCAAGAACACATCTCAGTCAAAGTAATTAAATTTAAGTCATTTTTGCGCTACAATTTCCTCCCCCTTCAATAAAACGTAAGCCGTATAAGTAGCCGTAGCCGTAGCCGTATGCTACTGACATGGATGATTAATTTTTCTGTTTTTCCAGTTGAAATTCCATATTGAATCTTCATTGTTGTGAGGTATTTATTACTTGTGCTTTAACCTTTTTAGGTTACAACACTTCAGTACTAGTCTTACAACTCAGTCCGAGTATACATGGTTCTTGAGCTTTCACTAAGCAGTAATATCCCATACACCATTTCTGATGTCCTACCTAAATCTTACCCTGGACTGCACCAACCAAGTTTAAGAATATCGGCGGAATAGCAGAAGACTTAAGTCCGATTTTTGAATGGAAAACTAGCAATTAGTCTTCTGCTATTCCGCACCTATTCTTAAACGTAGGTTGGTGCAGTCCAGGATAAAACTTCTTGCCCAACAACAAAGCATTTTCTTGGTAACAAACAGTACATGGCAATAGCTGCCAAAATATAACAGAAACAGTGAAGTTAGCAACAATTACAAAACGTTTTACAGCATAGCATTTGCAGAGTCAGCACGAATGAATGGACTATTATCATCAAAACCTAAGGAAGTAGAGGGTTTGTCAAGCTTTGCCCCGGAAGTAGACTGTTCCAAAGGCAAAATAGACGGCATTTCTACCAAAATTTTAGCAGCCTTCCGTTTTCTTGCATATCTTTTCGCCTTGTTATCAGCAGATATTTTTTTCGACCACATCAGAAATAACCTCCTTTTGCCGGACTTGTTCCTTGTGTGCTTCATTTACAACTGACGAAATCTTGTCCTGAAACAAAGTAATCCGAAAAGACACATTACAGAAAATTAGAATTAGAATTAGAAATTACACATAGTATCAGAATGTGAACGGATATGACACAAAGATATGATAGTCTTTGTATTGGGTGACACATTCTTTGACCGTATTGCCAGAACGGCATTGCTCGAATTTTAAATTGAGCAAGTTTAATATCACGACGAGTAAGTAGTGCAACAGAGAAGCGAAATAAGCGAAAGTTATCATTTAAGTTAGCTCTATTCATAAGGAAAGTCTGACCTACGGAAGAATGCTGAAAGCAAAGCAATGGTGTGATACTGTACCCGCCTTGATAAATACCTTGTATCACAAGGGCACGTCTACTTTTAGCTTGGCCTTGGCTTTAGCTTTACATACTCAACTCAACCACAGAATGGTGTAGAAATACTCAGGAAAACCAACACCTACAAAGTTGAACTCAACCTACTTCAGCCGACTTAAGGGAGGGGGGAATCCATCATGAAAAAGTTTTAGGCGACGGATTTCGCTCGCCTTCACACATAAGTAGCCACATATGTCGTGCATATCAAGTTTAAATTTTGAGTTGTTTTGTTCAGTTCTCCGTAAGTTACCAGCCATCAACTGTGTGCAATTTGAATATGAGCGAGCACAAGGGTGCTGCAGCTAACTGAGGCTAATTTTCGCAAATCAACTATGCTTTTAGCTTATTTTGTTATACACCTTTAAAAGCTATTAAGAAACACATTTTCGTACAGTTTCCAGCCAGATGAGCTTAATCAGAAGCTTCTCTAAAGAATTTCTCGGAGAAACAAAGCCCTTGTTCCTCCTGATGTAATGAAACATTTAACAGCGGTTAACTTAAAATAGAAGCATTTCCGGCCCATAGTTCTATGAGAAGAATTCATCCCTGCAATGAGAGGTTTCAACTGATGAATAATGTGCCATATTTTGAAAATTTTGAAAAATCGCTGTTTTGCGAAATTCGGGGTCTGAAGGTCCCGATTTACGCGTTGAGAAGTACTGGACGCAGCTATCAGCACAATTCATGCTGCAAATAGATCCGAAGACATGAATACACAAGTTGGAATAGAAAATAGGCAGTTTAGAAACATACTGTTGTCGAAATTTAGCCAAGTTTCCGAAAAAACCGAAATTTTAAAAATTTGCCAAAAATGCCCATTTTTGCGCCAAAAAAATCTCGAAACTGGAAAAACATACACTGGAACCATTGGTATCAATGGAACCGCCAATTCAAGCACTATGGAACCCTGCAGTTAGAATTTCTATTTAGGTCTCCTTATTAGAGCAATTTGCAATTCTTTCCGAAGACCCCACTTTTCAGCTGCAAAAAACGTTGCATTTTGGCGATTTCCCACTGTTTTCGATAAATAAAAAATTTTTCAAAAATATTAGGGGCCTAAATAAAAATTCTACTTCTAGCGTACTGCAGTTTACGATTATAGCTACAGTATCAATACAAAATTGTGCAGAATTACTACTGTTGGTCGAGAGATTTTTGGCGCAAAAATAAAATCACCACTTTTTTGTTTCCTATGTTTAACACATGCGGACCTCGACTTTGAGGTGAAATTACTCAACAACCGTAAGGGATACGAGTTTAATTCCCACTCAAAGATCATTATATGTGAAAATGAGCGAAATCAGAGATGGTCGAAAAATTGACCAAACATGGAACCCCCCCTTAACAGCTTCCGCGGATTCTTCTGAGGCACATTTCTTAGCCTTGTCTCGTTCCATTTTTTCTGAAACTTGTGAGCATTTTTCCTGCATTGGTGGAGTCGTCATACGTTGGTTGAGACTAAAAAGCAAAACTGATAGTTTAAATAAGTCACCAAGACAGAACAAAGTGAAATGATTGCTTAATTTTAGTATGCATGAAGAGTGAAAGAAATAAAAGAGAGAAGGGAGGTAAACAGGGGATAGTGTAAACAGGAACAAAATATGGGGTAAATTGGTGAAAAGAATTTCTTGCTACAGTACCTGGAACCCCAATTATTCGGCTCAAAGAAATAACCAAAGAAATTTCGGGTTATTAGTGTATATGTCGTAGTTCAGTATGTAATTCAGCTCAGTTCGGAACTGAACTAGTCCAGTGTGTATTACTAACTTCGTTCGGGACAGTCGATCCAGAGACCAATTGATTCAAGGTTCAACTTTAGCAACTACGACATATACACCCTGGGCTGGCGTGAGTTCCATTCAGAAATTGCATTTCGACCAGTCACATTCAATATCTAATATGCTAATAATTTACTAATGCTGAAGTTACTATCAGGAAAATTCTAAGATATTTTCATCATTTGCGCGAGGTTTAGAAACTTTGGTTTCACCTCACCAGATTACCTAATCTTACCACATTTAACTGTCCCCAAGACTTCTGTTTCAGAAATTCCTTAAGCAGAGCCGCCGGAGAGTCTGTATTGGGCCACATCCGCCAGTCATTGCACTCCTCTCTTGATGGTGTCTTTTTCTTTAATTTCACAATAATCACAATGTCTGAGTTGGTATTCGCTGAAAAGGATCCAGTTCAATATTAAATGCATTGAGTGACGTTATTCGTTCGACAGAGACATCGAATGATATAATCCGTTTTCTGCAAACTGAATTACCGCAGACTTTCCTGATTCGCGTTGTTTCAAAACCTAACAACCCGGAAATGGCCGATTAATTAACCGATGGATACAAGCAATCAGTGTATTTATAAAATTAATTTCAATGTACATCAGAAGTCAAGTACAGTCATCAGAAGCATGAAGATATATAAATATAAATATAAATCTGTATGATCAACAATGTCCGGCTGGGTGTTAAGCGGACCGGGAGAGCTGGTGGAGACTCTTTTTCATTCAGTTTTTCATTCATTCAGTCAACAACACTATATATATATACATATATATATATATATATATATATTAGTATTGTGCACCGGCCCTGTCTAGACCGGCTGGCCGGCGGCCGGAGTGGACAGACACAGGCCGGCCGGCCGGCCGGTGACAAGGCGGCCGGTCAAATGTGAGACGGCCGACCGGCCAGTGATAGTTTCTGCAGCTTATCGCCTTTTACTTGCTAAAATCTGCCTTGAAAACTATCCAAAATCTTAATTTTTATTTGTATTTTTGATAGCCTGCAATATTGGCACCGGCCGGCCGGGCAGTGAGGGCTGGTACACCGGTCGGCCGGCCGGCCAGCCGGTGAAGGCCGGTGCATCGACCGGCCGTTCGGGACAGGCCAGACGGCCGACGTCGCGAGCTGGGCCGGCCGGCCCACGAAAAGTGGGCGAAAATCCCAAATAATGAAGCAAAACAAGAGACTTAAAGGGGGGGGTCCATTTTTGGGCCATTTTTCTGCTTTCTCCGATCTTGCTGACTTTCACATATTTTATTGTCCAAACGGTATATTTTAACGAGTTTTTAAAATTAAAGTCGTAAATCTTAGTTTATTAAAGTCGTCGAGCAATCGAGCATCACGTTAAATTTTAATCCTTCAAAAATTAATTAAAGAATTTTAAAGGCCTAAATTAAAATTTTAATACCAAGAGTACATAATAGATAAGAGTATGACAACAGGCAGGCTCTCTGTTATCAGAGCAAAAACTATGCTATGCGCGCTATCGGCTAACCCCCCCCCCCACAAATTGACCCCCTCTCACACCGCCCCTATATGGGTACATAGTTCCAAACGGGGATCGCTCACTCGCTTAGTATGTTTTCTACATGCATATGTTAAACATACACGCTTGCACCCTGTTCCCAAATTAGGCCTCGGTTAGTTATAACGTGTAATTATGCAAAGCAGTGAGCGACCCCCGTTTGAACCCCGTACCCATATAGGGGCGGTGTGAGAGGGGGTCAATTTGTGGGGGGGGGGTTAGCCGATAGCGCGCATAGCATAGTTTTTGCTCTGATAACAGAGAGCATGCCTGTTGTCATACTCTTATCTATTATGTACTCTTGCTAATACGAAGATACCGCACTGTAACATTTCAGCGTTATTTTAATGTGAAATTTGTCCAGATTCATAACGGAGATTTCTTTGACGCACGCGAAAAATGACAACTTTTTCCACTGCCTATATTTAACACATGAAACCTCAACTTTGAGGTGAAATTACGCGACAACATTAAAGACTTACGACTTTAATTTTAAACTCGTTAAAATATACCGCTTGGACAATAAAATATGTAAAAATCAGCGAGATCGGAGAAAGTCAGAAAAATGGTCCAAAAATGGACACTCCTTAAGGTGGTGATTCCCTTTGGTCACATAAAGTTTGCACCATTATTACTCATTCATTACTTGAAGTTAAGAAGCCATTTTTATGTCAAAATACAGCTTGAGATTTTCTCTTTTTAATGCATACATATGAAACTAATGTTGCCTTTCTAAAAGATTTGTAACGCATTTTAGAAAAAGTATAATTTTCCAGATTTTTTGCAGACTCAAGTAATTTTTTCGAGAGACATCGGTTATATCATTCGATACCTCCATCAAATAGCTGGGGACGATTTTTTATTTATTGTGAAATCGCTCTTCGTTATGGAGAAATAAGATGAAATGTGTGCGCATCCCGTATTTTGCCTACTTTTTTCCAAATTTGTCAAGCGATTACTTTAGCTAGAAAGCAGTAATCGGGGCAACTAAAAAACGTCCCTGGGCATATTTGTGTAGAACTCATCTGCTAAGTAGCAGCCCTCCAGCTTGCATGGTGAATGCTCCACAATCTTTGAAAAAAATTGGTCGTGTTTTTGCAAAAACTACATTTTTTATGATAGCGGCTTAATGTTGGATGTTGGAAGACGACCATGCGTCGGATAATTTACCCCTATCATACCTTCAGCTAGACGCCCTTAGTTTGATTTCACGGCTTTCATAATTCAAGAAATGATGGATTATTTGATTTCTGCAAAAATGACAAGTTTTCGACACCAAAATAAGAAAATCGGCTATATCTCAAGGTAGAGAAAAGGGTTTAAAAAGCAAAAATATGAAGCTCAATGAGATCGTTTGAATGAATGCAGTCATAGCTGTATAGCTACTGTCAAACTCTTAGAAATTGGGTAAAACCGCCCTGACCGGAAATCTCAAATTTTTGAATCGGGATTGCGTGGAGTGTGTTAGAACGATAAAAGAACATATTTTGGAAAGTTTCGTCATATTTCATCTTGATTTACGCCGCCAACCAACAGTGTGTGCCCAAAAGGTATCACTACCTTAATGGTGATTTCACAGTTCCAGTCGCCTCTAGACGCGCGTCGAAGCGCGTCAACGCGCTACACTGCCATGTTACATTTGGAGGCGTCGGCGCCTCCAAACGTGAGATCACGTCCTGGTGCTATGCTAGCACTGGAAGCGTCGACGCGCTTAGACGCGCGTCAAGGCGCCCATTTGTAGCATGCCAGTTTACGCGCATCGACGCACGTCGACGCGCATTGATGCGCGCAAAATGATATTGACGTTTGTAGACGCGCGTAGACGCGCTTCATGGTCTGCATTCGCGACTATGAAGGCACCTTAAGTCATTGTAAACCTAAACGTAGGTAATAATGTCATTATGATTTCAACGATTCTCAACAGCGGATAAAGCAAACAAAATGGGTACACAGGTTAGATCATATATAAGAACAATTTAGCAAGACAAGACAATAATTGCGAACGTACAAATCGCAGTTGCGATTACATTGCTTCTCAACAGCAAATACAGTTTGTTTTTAGCAAGACAGAACAGTGGGTAAATAAGTGACAAATAAAAAATAAAGCACTACAGCGTGTAATCAAGAGTACATAATACATATGTATTATGTACTCTTGGTGTATGCAATGTTAGCAACACCAAAGTATCTGACAAATCCAGCACAGAATAGAGCGTTTTCACAAATCTAGTACAAAAGCGAAACTTGGTAAAAATAGAATATTACATTCCTGTACGCTTCCCGTTGCGTCTGACAACCTCAGGAATCACCTGGCGCTGATAATAAATATATCGGCGACAGACATCAGGAGTCATTCGCCGCCAAACAGATTTGACTGTGGCAATGACATGATCGGGATTAGTCGCTTTGGTGGCCCGAATGTGTTCACGCAACTCCACACATTGTCTATAGGGTTGCAGTCCGGACTTTCAGCCGGAGTCGGCATCCTCTCGATTCCATGATCAGCCAAAAATTGCAGGGTCGAACGAGCCGTATGCTAAAAAGAGGATTACACATGAAAACACTATTATCGTTACACAAAATATGCAACCATAGACAGCGCCAAATACGTTCATGAATAGCCGCAGAATGGTGGCTGGTTTCCTTGTTTTGTAAGCTCATGTGAATGCGCAGATTATAAGCTTTTAGTCGATGTATAAAGCTCTTTCAACTCCACAAATAGCAAAAGTTATGGCGTTTCAAAGAATTACCACAAAAGCACTGCACAAAAGAATACCACCACCTTAAGGTGCTGGTTCGGGTATTTACAGCAAATTTTGAAAGACCGTAATTGGCTCAGTTCTTGGAATTCAACGATAATTTTTATATATTTACAAAGCTTAGAATGTGCTTGTTACAGCTAGGTAGGGTATACCTGTCTCATTTCAACTCTTTCAACAATTTTTGAACATGGATTTCTCGAAGTGTGGGAAAAGAAAAGAAAAGAAAAGCGACCAGCGACCGAAAAGCAATTCAAATAAATAAGTTGGAAAGGTTAGTTTTGCCTATTACTCGTTATTCACTACAAATGCTCGCCCAACCCAGGGTTACGGGCGAAGGAATCTCTCATTCTCGCTTTTAATAACCTGACCGTACTGGAACTGGACCTAGTGAAAGATACATTTTAAAATTTAATAATATATAAAAATTACGAAGCTGTATGCGT
Organism: Trissonchulus latispiculum; assembly: GCA_030248195.1. Taxonomy (NCBI): domain Eukaryota; kingdom Metazoa; phylum Nematoda; class Enoplea; order Enoplida; family Ironidae; genus Trissonchulus; species Trissonchulus latispiculum. The sequence continues at coordinate 70,318 of JASAND010019332.1, read as the reverse complement.
CATCGATATGATTCGATTCGTCCGGCTAAATACAAATAAAAATGGCGTTTGTATTAAATACATGCAAATAAAAATAATGACAAGAAACTTGAAGTAAACAGTTACTAGTACCTGCAACTAGTAGATTCTCTGCTAGTAGCAAACTTGCAAATCCGCAAAGATTTGTCTAGTCGCTGCAAAATTTTTATGCAACACTTGAAGTCCGCACTAGCAACTAAGTATACTGGTACTCGTAAATCCGCACTAGTAGATCCGGAAAGTTTTATGCAATTGGCCCCAGGGGCCTATTTCATAAAACTACATTAGCTACATTACATTTCCTACATTAAAATATAGCTACATTACATTTGCTACATTTTTGGGTTTCATAAAACAAATGTAACTTTTACAATGTAATGTAACTACATTACATTTGGGAAATCCCTTTTGACGTCATTTTATCGCGTTTTACATTTGTATTGCTACAATGTAACTACATTGTAGCTACAATGTAACTACATTGTAGCGACAATGTAATTACATTGTAGTTACATTGTAGTTACATTGAAATACATTTACAACAGCTGCGTATTTTTAATTAAAAATTATATAGCTATTCTATTAGTAAGCACAACAAAGAATACCTATCTAAATTACGTAGATAAATAAATACGTAAATAAATAAATAAATAGTGAAATTTTCGAAAATTTAAACATCGGACACTGCAAATTTTCTAACAAAGTGTCATTTTTTATGAAATAAAAGTTTCTAATGTCTTCTCTAAAGACTCTGTCTGTCTTCCCTCTTCTTCGTAAAGTTCGTTCATAGCTTAAAAAGTCATTTTATTAAATATTTTAACGGCAAACCCCCACTTTATTGTGGTCGTGACCACAGTCAAAAATGTAGTTACATTTTGACTGAAAATGTAATGTAAAATACCTAAAATACTTTTATGAAACTAAAGGTAATGTAACTACAATGTAGTTACATTTCCAGCCTATTCAAAGCACTATGAGAACTACTACATTGTAATGTAACTTACATTGCAATGTATAAAATACAATGTAACTACATTACATTGTAAGAATGTATGTGAAACCGAATTTTAACTACATTGTTACATTGTAGTTACAATGTAACAAATGTAATGTATATGAATTAGGCCCCAGGTGTTGCTGTCTAGTACCAGCTTTTCAATTGGTTCCAAAGACAGCAGTTACAGTGTGTTGCTGCCTCCCATTTCATTTTCCCATGGCCACGAGTTTCTCTGCTATGGTAAGTCAATACTAACTTAGTTCCTGGGCTAGACTTTTTGGCAACTAACAAAAACAATGTTTACACTTCCGTTTAGACGGGGACCTGCAGTCGTAGTAGAGGTTGGGAATTTCCCGAGTTTCAGAAAATCCGCAACCAGATTAACTATTTGGCGGCGGTTGGTGGAAAGCCCTGGTTACCAAGGTCAACGATAACTTCCTTCAAATCCAACTCTTCAGCTTCTGACAATACCTTGCGGCGACCTTGGCGTCCCGGAACAACCCCGGAGTTTTTGGCGGCCTCAACCCTTACCCTAACCGCCGACGACCAACTTCGTGTTTGTTTGCTGATCTTCTATCCGAAATACCGGTTTCAAGGAATTCCTTTATTGCCGCCGCCACTGCGGCAGGATCATTGACTTCCTTCGGCTTGTAGTTTCGTGGCATTTATATACAGAATATATAAGTAAAAATGCCTAAATATGAAAACAAATTGCCCATCTATTACACAACAAGATCTAAGGGCAGGGCGGAGGAAATATGGTTGGCTATGTTTATTTCAGTGAGAGGGGTGGGCGTTCCTCCGTTTTTGGGGCCCAGTCGACCAATTCCTCAACTTTCCTGCTCCCAAATTTTTTCGCTTAAAGCAAACCCAGCTTGGGATATACAAACATTTGATTAAGGCAAGGAAAGCCTGAAACTGGACAAGGATAGGAGTGGGTCTGGGGTCGGGAACAGTAAACCGTCTGGCGCAAAATTTCAAAAAAGCTTGCAAATTTGCAATCTCTAGTTGAAACCTGGAGGTGACACAAAAGTGGACTAAAACTCAATTAGAAGACTGTAAGCTACTTCCAACGCATATGGGGCAAGAGATTTGCTCAACATACATATGGAGCAAGTTCTTTGCCCATATGCGTATGGGGCAAGAATTTCTACCCTTCTGCACCAGATCTGGTAATTCCATCTTAATTATTGACCTTCCGTCTCAGAATGCATTTTGTATAAATTCTAACATTGACGTAGTTAAATAAGATTTTACATTAACAAATGTTTGAAGAAAAGAAGAATAACGCAGAATTGCTTATATTTCCTAATTTGGCACAAGATCTGTGTCCCACGTGCACATGATGTAAAGAAGTTAGCCCATATGCAAACGGCACAAGATTTTCTTGCCCCATACGCAAATGGGGCAATAAACGTGCTCAATGTAAACACGGAGCATCTATACACATGGTCCATACACGTCTTTAGTGCTAGTTCTTGTTTAACCTGGCATCAGTTGGAAGAGACTAACGGGGAGTTGTAAAGAAAATCTGGTGGAGGATACAGACCAGGAGGAGGCAAAATGCAATTTTACTGCTAGATAGCAATAATTCGAAGTAGTCGGACGTCCTTGAAAAATACAGGAATGTTGTGTGGACGTCAAAAGTGGACTAAAGATATAAGTTTAAACGTAGTGCAGCAGAGACAGTCATTTTAGTCCGTAACTCGAAAAAATGGAATTATTTCTACACTTGGCAGATTATTTTTAAATAATTCCATCTTCAAACGACGCCGGAAATATTCTGAAATTTTAGTATAAAAACTAATTTTCCCCCGCTATTTTTGCCTACCCCTGGGTAATTTTTTCGCTACCCCTTGTCCCCGACGGCGGTAGGGCTTGTACCTTGGCCGTGTTGGGAGGGGGGGCTTGGACCTCCCCAAGACCCAACGCAGCAGACGAACAATGCAAAAGTAGATAACGACATAAATATAGTAAAAATAAATTAAATATAAACAGCATCCTCTAAAGATATATATATCTATATATATCTTTATATATATATATATGTACTTCTCTATGGGGACTTTTTCCGGATCCTATAGGGAAATTTTTGGAAAACGTCTCTATGGGGTCACCCATCAAGTAGAGAATTTTTTGGTGATCAATATTAGCTATGTTTTATGATATTATCTTATGTATAAGAAGTGGCTTAGGCTTAGACGTGTAAAAGCACGCTCTGTTCTAAGCCTGCGAGCTCTCTATAAAAAGCACGCTCTGTGCTAAGCCTGCAAGCTCTCTATAAAAAACTCTTTAAAACTAGCTACTTTTTGGACCACCAGGGGCTTTTCCCCGTGTTTATATCTGGTCGGACCCCACAGGGAAGTAAATATGGGTATATATATATATATATATATATATATATATATATATATATAAATACATTAATACATTAATATATATATATTAAATTATATATTATATATTAATATTATATATTATTATATATATTAAAATTATATATATATTAAAACATATATACATTAATATATATATATATATACATTGTATATATATATGTGTCAAAAAGTTACGAGTCACGGTTATCCCAGCTTACACGGCTGTAGAGAGGAGTACATAAATGTTTGCTAATTACTAAACTGACCAATAATCCGATCCATCAGGATCTTGGAATAGCGACCACAGCTCTTTATGCTTCTGCATATAGAAAGCCTGCAAATAAGATTCACATTGCATGCATAGATACATACCACACTGTAAAAGTTGTCTACAAAAATAGACGAACAATAATAGGTATTTGCAGCTGATCCTTTGAAAGTGCTGGAAACTAATTTACTATAAATAATAATAAATAAAAATAACAACAATTAGTATATTAATATATTAGTATAGGAAATTATACTAAGAAAAATTTTACTAGGAAATTATACCTTCGCTACATAACTATATAAATAATAATTCTTCCGAAAGAATAATAGAAAACAGTGAAATCATAGAAATTTATGTTCTAACGTGCCCTAACCGAAACTGAAACTATTAAACTTGAAGGGCGCAGCAGTAGCTCAAACTACGGCTTTATTAGGTTTGAGGTAGGTTTAGTAATCACAGAATTATATGTTAAAGTGGACGATCATATATGATTGAAGCGTCGACGTTTGTGATTTGTAAAATCTAGGAAATTGAATGGGCGCTAGGGAACTAACTCAACTACTTAAGCCGTAGCAAGCCAATAACGTAGTTGAGCGTAATGAGGAATTAAGTCCAATAAAGAATTTCAGAATTTGACCATTTTCGGTTCATCCACAAAGGCACAAAGGCTTCCAAAATCAGTTCTTCTTTTGGCGCTGTATTCTCAAATCATTTCCTTTCTCTGAGTGCAACCACGTTTGGGGACCACGACTGAGAGAACCGTTCTCACAATTGCTCTAATAACTATTAGTCTAATAATCTGTCCGCTGCTGGGGCCTCTTGCTGCTCCGTCTGGTCCCGGGACAGGTTCCGTTTCCTCTTCCACTTCTGTCAGCGATTGCGTGTGCTCACTTTTTCTATTGGATAATTGGAAGGTACCCCATCCGCAAATGTGACCTATCATTCGACCCCCCCCCCCCGCAAAACAGACCTATCACTTTTTCAACTGACGAATGATAGGTCACATTTGCAGGGGGGTGGCTTACGGTAGAAAAAGTGGGCAAACGCAATTGCGGAATTGCGCAACTAGTGGGTACTGATTTGCGGGGAGAGTCCACTAGGTCCATCACCTAATCACCAAAGAAAAACTTAAGACTGACACTCTTGATCCTTACATCAGACCACCCCCTAGTTAGCCAATCAGAGAACCCATCGATTTCAAAACTCCCGTGTTAGATTTTTGTTGGTTCGGAAATTCTAGAAAGTTCTTTGAAGTGAGACAGCGCCGCCTAGCGGCTGAAAAGACTGAATAAAAACACGTCATAAAAGCTAATCCAGGGTCAAATCTTAACACGTGAATTTCATATTAAGAAATTTTTACATTTCTAAAAATAACCAGACATACGTACTCACCTCTCAACACACTCTAAAAATACCCACCTATTACACTCTGGCGGCTCGTGATTGGGGCAAACTTCGCTCCGCCTTCTCACAAATCTTAGTGACAGATGGGCCAGTACAAAAAGCGGAAAAGGACTGGAAACGGACTGAGCAAAAAGGTATAAAAAGCGGACTTGTTGCGGACTGCCAGAGAATGGTATAAAATGTGGACTGCATTGATTGGCTAATCGGGGAAAGCTGACATACAGTATAAAAAGCGGACTCACATCAAAACAACCAATGGAGGTGAACCAAGACATTTAATTCATGAAAACCATTTTTCGGGCCAGTTTATGAAGCAAAAACGGAATCAGCTTACAAAAAACGCAAAAGAAAGCGGAAAAAAGGGTTTAAAAGTGGATGCGGAAACGGAAAGCGGTCTATGTAAAAGGTGAAAAAACGTCATAATAGGAGTATCAAGTGGAGAATAAATCTAAAATGAGATTTAGGAAGCATAATTAGGGATAGTTTAAGGATTAGAAAATAGAATGCAAAATCTTAACCTAAAACAAAATTTAATTTTATGTTCTATACAAATAATTGATTATATAGTAAATTAACTCAATCGCAAAAGTGGCTGTAAGCTATAACATTTCTCTGCATACAATCAAGTGTTTTTTGTTGACAGCTTTCTGTGCCTACTGCGATTAGTAATTTCTTATCCCAACTGCCCTTCCAAGGGCAACCATTTCCGAGTAATGTCTTAAAATCACGCAATCCAACTCTGTATGCAAAGTTCCGTGGCTTTCCGAAACAATTTTAACAAGATAAACTTTCCTTGAGTTAGACAAAATTAGAAAGAAACACATATGCGAATGGTTGCCCTTAACAGGGCAGTTGGGATAAACTTTCAATAACCGATGTAATTACTAAATTGCTAGTCTGTCCTGAAGAAGTGTGGGGTTCAGATTCGCTCCCCCCCAGTGGACACAAGTGGCAAAACGCGACCAATTGAGTCGATATTTGGTTTGGCTATGTTTTTCAACATGCTTATTACAAAAATACTGAAATTTAAAATTTTAATTTTCAACTAGTTCGAATAGGCTGATCATTTTTCCTTCTTGGACCAATCTACTAAAGTGAATCCACGAGGTTGTGCGGCCGGAATAAATTATATTTGAAATGGTTGCCATTAAAAGGGAAGTTGGGATAAGTGAAAGTTGGCCGCACAACCTTATGGGTTCACTTTAGCTGCTGGTCCAAGAAGGAGTAATGATCACCGCTGACGAATTAGAGAAAAATTCACTTTTGTAAAGCATGCCCAAACCAATTTCAACTCAATCACTAAAGTTTTGCGATCTGTGACCACTGGGGTAGGGGGGGTCTAATCTGGAAGAGACCCGAACCTGTGCACAAGTTATAGCTTTCTGGGGTAGACCTTGATTCACCATATTCAGCAGAAACCAGATTCAAAAATGGTTGTCTCTGAAAAATAGCCGGAGATAAGATACTGAGAATATTTTTGCTTTAACGACTGTACCCTGCGTAAAAATTAAGGGTTTGTCAGTGCATAAAAGCTTTCTGTGTTGAAAAACCGTTTTCTCGTCATCAAAATTCTGCTACGCTCTAAAAATAAGTAGGTGCGCTAAATTTTGGCCCATTCCGCTTAATAAGGTAAGTCCGCTTATTATACAGTTATTGCGCATAGAGTGCGCATTTTATACCACGAGTCCGCTTTTTCAGTCCTCTTATTATACCCCCAGTCCGCTTCCGTTCCGCGTCCGCTCCTTGTACTGGCCCGTGACAGATTCATTTCCTGTAACACAGTGCAAAGGAATTTCCCTGTCCTAAATCTTTTCCTGCTAACTGAATTGTAGTAGCAGCCAAATGAGAACTGTTGATGAACTGTTATTTGATTATAAGGCAGAAAGATACAGTCAAAAGGTCTGCCAGTCCAAGGATCCACGAGAATACAATGAAATCCAATAAAGTATCAAAAATAAAACATGGACACCCAGAGTCAGACCAACAATATTCCGCTAGCGGTTATTTGATTATAGGTTGGTAGTTTCTGATAAAGTAGATACGGTCTTTGGCAAGTTCATACGAAGAGTAGTTCCAAAGTAAACCAATATTATAGAAGTGAAATTTAGAATACTACGCTAAAAAGAAACTAGTCTTTCGTTGGACCGTGCTCCGTGCGGGCTAAACTCACCCAATCTTCAGTCTTAACCTTGTGACCAATTGAGTATTCGTGATGGGAGATGAATCTTTGCTACCGTTTAGATTGAATTTCTGCGTGATTTTCAGATTCTGAGTGAAAGCGCTATTCTAGTTTTGTGGTTTTTTATTACCGAACGATATGATCAAAAGTAGACAATTAGATTGTCGGAATACAGTTTTTGTGAAGTGTACAAATATCTATATTGCGTTTGCAAGTCAGTGTTTTTTAGAGTTTGTTTGGCCAAACTGCGGATCCTTGCTGGAGTGCACATCCTGAAAGCTGCAGAAACAAATCTACAATTACAATTATGTAGCAAAGCTATTAAAATGTTTTGAGCAAAGATACGCGGTAACGTATATGTGGAAATGTAGATATACCTGAAAGAATTTAAGCATTCTGCGCTGTATTGATATAGTCGTAAACATTAACCTTAAAACAATTTTATTAAAAAACTTGTCTGGCCTCCATTTTCGGACGATGGCCAAACAATTTTGTCGTTAAGGCCAATTGCACTAAGTTTCGACAACAGAAAATGCCTGTTGTGATACACGCCATTAATTTCCAGATCCTGCTGCACTCAATATAGCAACAATAAAATAATCATATGTTACTAATTGCCGCTTAGCCTCTTGTAATAATAATAATGATAATAATAATTTCATACATTGACCTTCTTGACATGGCGAGTTTAAGGCAGGATTAATAACACTGTCTTTAAATTCCACTACTGCAGCACCAAGGGATCTATTCAAGCTGCTGAAAAATCAGTCATTTTCAATGGAATGACCATTGCATTTCATCGATGTAATACTTTCCAACTAAATCAAAATAAAACAATAAAAAACAGCAATATCTCAACAAAAACAAACAAATAAATAATTAAAGTAATGTCCATTTACATGGTAAATAGGGGTTGTGGGACACTTTGCCACAGTTTCATTGTTCTTTTTGTGAATGCTAAAGGGAATGGCGCTTACACTCAATTGGAAACGAGAAGGAAAGGGAGGGGCAGGATAAAGTGTATTAAATGTGAGACGGTTTTTGTATTACTGCAATGAAGCGGTAAACAATATATTTTTCTATTGTTTTTCAAAACTTCTAAAGCTGTTCTAACTCAATGTTAACGTTAATGTTAAAAACTGTAAAACGTACCATATTTTGGCTAATAGGTTCAAATTGATATTATCGGTTTTGTCTGTAATCACCTCCAAATCTTTAAGTCAAAACCAATTTGGCTTATAAGGATTTAGTTTTCTAATGAATAATTGAAAGTTTGTTTTTGACATTTTATGTTAACATCCACAGCAACGTTTTACCATAATAAGAACACAACAAATAATAAACGCACTAACATACTTCTAATTTTCTAACTATTGACCCCGCTCCCTTTTTCGACATTCCAATTAAACTCTTTTCTAATATGTAAGTACTCAAAGAGAACAATAGTGCGGCAAAGTGTCTAAGAATCGTTAATAGATAGAGGGCCGCTATATCCAATTCATAGTTAAACTTATGACCACCACTAAAATGAGACAAAGGAAAGAATAAGACAAGGACCTTGGTGTAAGGATCGTTTAAAGTTCAAACCTGAAACGTAATTGCACTATTAGTGCAAATACAGACACAGGGTGTCATTTTAGGTTTTTAACTTTAAAATTATAGAGACTTAAAAGATTAAGGATAACTTGACTGAACTAAAATTTGTTCAGGTTCGGGCCCGGCCCGGGGCCAAAAATTAGCAGAATTTTGTAAATTTAAATTTGTAAATTCTGGCGCCAGCTAATTAGAGGTCCGGGAGTGGTAAAAAGGTTACCATCGTAAACAACTCGAGTAGTACTACAAGTACGTATATATATATATATATACCACCATACTTTTGGTTCGAATTCGAAACTTCGAATTTTTGCACTAGGCGATAGTTACCGTGCGTTTTTTTCTCGGTGAATAACGCTTATTGGAAATGCATTTTACGGCTAAGTGTTGGAACGATGTGGGCATTTTGGCACCATATATACTACTATTATATATATATATAGTCAGGCATAGGTGTGGCTGGCGAAAAAAGTGGGGGTGGGGGTTCAGAAAAAAGTAGGGAGGGGGTTTGGCGAAAAAAAGGGGGAGGGGGGTCGCGAAAAGTCGATTTGGGGGGTGGGGTAAGAAAAATTTTCTAGGGGGGGTCGGCGAAAAATTTCGAAAAAAGTCGGTTTTTCGTTAAAAAACTTGAAAAATTTTCTCAATTTACAGCTAGTTTTAACGATTTTTAGCTTAATTAAGCGAATTCTAGCAAATTTTCGCTAATTTTTGGAATTTTTTGGAAAAATTTCGAATTGTTAGCTAAAAACTTTCAAAAATTTAGGTAGGGGTTTGAAAATTTTTAGGGGGGAGGGGTCTGAAAAAATTGATTTGGGGGGAGGGGTAGGAAAAAATTTTTAGGGGGGGATTGGCGACCCCTCCATTTGGGGGGAGGGGTCCCCCCCCTAACACATCTATGTAGTCAGGTTCCCAAAAAAGAACCAGTGACAAAGTTCCCAAAAAAAGAACCAGTGCCAGATCTCCCAGGTACTTCGACCGTTTCGAGCCAAATTTGGCGCATAATAAGTAAAAGACCATAGTATTATAATATATCAGTTAGGGTTATATAGCTTATCTCGTGAAGCCAGGGCGCCAGCTAGAAGACTGCCACCCCAAAACCACCCTCGGACAAGTTTCGACATGGTGTTGAAAAAATTGTCTCAAAACCACAACGGAAAACCCGGTAAGTCCCTAATTGTGGTTGGTAGGTTAGGTGCCCAAGTGCTCACGATATATATATCCCAGCCCTACTGGCTCCTACGCTGTGGCCTGGACCACCCGGATTTTTTTTGGGAACGAATTCCCAAAAAAATAACCAGTTCGGACTTTGCAAAAATAGGTCACAGGAGCCACCGTAATTGTTTATCTGGTGATATTAACGCGGTTTTAGAACGTTTTACCCCAAAAAACACCGTAATAACTTATATTTGGAATCTTTGAATTGATTTGACTGGCTCAGACAGCCTGAATCTGGTCTGGACCCATGTTGGTCTCTTGAAGTACTGGACTTGGCTAAAAACTGATATTTACAGCATAATTCACGCTGGAAACGCGTTTTCCTAGTTATAAAACGGTTCTACGCAAAATTTCAGTTGTTTTGGTGGGGTTTTGGTGATAGTCCCCCAACTTGGCCTAGGTCCCCGGGGGTCCAAGTTGGGGATGTGGACTGTTGTTACAGGTAAGTCCTCAGAAATTTTATAGTGTACTTAAAGAAAATACACGTTAAAAGGGTGCCAAATATGCTATAAACGTCGGCTTAAGGCGTTTGGTGCTCAAAGAAAAGTTATCGGAACTTACACCTCCAGACTCCCCATGTCATGGTGGTCCAAGATAGTCGAAGTGGGCTGCCGTGCCCAGGCTAGACCCTTGGGCTCCACCAAGTACCGTGTAGTATTGGTCGGTTTTGGGCTATATATAGGTAATATTAGATTTGCCCTGCCTCTTCTCTGCCAGTAGTATAGAGGGTGGTTTTTTATTTGGGAACGCTGGTTCTTTTTTTGGGAATCGTTCCCAAAAAAAGAACCACCAAAATTTTTTAATTACTCAGGATTGCCAGGGAGGCAGGCTAGGGGCTATAGGTGGGCATATGTGTCGGACCGAGCCCTATGCATAGGCACCCTAGTTGGGCTGTCCCACGTCACCCTGCAAAAGTTTGGAGCAAAAAACTGTCAACTGGTTTTTTTTGGGAACCTGACTATATATGTTGGTAGACAGGATCCCCCCATGCTACCTTTTTTGGTCATTTTGGCACCTGGCCAATTTTGGCTCTGTGCCAAGATCCCAAATTCGGACTTTCGCTATTTTTCGCAAATTTTGGTCACACTTTTCTAGAACTGGGTAGAAGCTGGAGAGGTCTAGTAACTTTTGTTGAAAATTACCAGTAGGGGCGCATAAAGTAAAGATGGGGATTTTTTAATTTTGCTCCCTAGCTTTCAGGAGATGGGCCCAAACTTTGCATTTTTTGGCCTGTTTGGGCGAAAAGTCCCACTTTTACTAGAAATGACCTAAAAGTCACTAAAAATGGCATTTTTCGGCCTCGGGGTGGTTTCCATGTATATATAGTAAATCGGGGTCGCTGAAAACGATGCGTATACTGCCGATACCGCCCGAAGTGACCACTGGTCAGCATGGCTCCCGTGGTTCCTCGCCCAGGGTCAAAGTTGGGAAACTCACTCTAAACTGCGTTTTTCGGCGTCTTGGTCGGGGGCATATATAGTAAATCGACTACGCGCGTTTCAATGGACATATCGCCGAAACCGACGGAAGTGACCACTGGTCACTACTGCCTACGGAGCCTATTGACCACTGGTCAAACGGCCTAAAACTGCGTTTTTCGGCGTTTTGGTCGGGGGCATTTATAGTAAATTGACTACGCTCGTTTCAATGGGCATATTGCCGAAACCGATGGAAGTGACCACTGGTCAGTACGGCCTAGGAGCCCTTTGACCACTGGTCAAACGGCCTAAAACAGCGTTTTGGGATGAACCGAATTTAGAGTTACCGTTCGTTCTCTTCGAATGGCACTCAAAATATGTCTTTAGTCAGTGCTTATACTTAAATTGCTGAAATTATTGTTAACTGGATCACTGCTGTCATGGCTTACTGAGCCTGATTTGCAGGTTGTGTATAGTTTATATGCTTACACAAATGGCGTAATGCCATGATGCATTAGACGCTTGGAGGAGAATCTTTAAAAGGACAGAAGGACAAGAAACAAAAATGCTCCTCTGGAGCATGAAAAAAGAAATATGGGTGATGGTGAGGTTGCTAAATCAATAGGGGACCAGTTTTAACCCATTTGATTCAGTTCTAGGATTGAATATACGCTGAGAAACGATTTATTTATATATTTTGCTCTCCTGTGGAACTCCCTTGGACGCACTTCAATTGGGCTCCGCCCATATTAACTGCTCTTCCGAGACCTTCCAACCTGCTTGTTTTGGAGCCGTCAGCCCTGCCCTCAGTGTGTTTGGTATTATTGATTGATTTGATTGATTGATTGATTGATTGATTGATTGATTGATTGATTGATTGATTTGACCAGAGCGAAATGTCAAGCTCTCGCTCGAAAGGAACACCAGTATCAGGACTCTCGAATGCCAAGACAAGCCACTCCAGTAACCGGTCATCCGGTAAATTTCCAAAGGCGACACGGTGTGCTGGTAAATGTAATGACCCTATTGGCGAGATGGATCATCTGCTATTATGCCACAAGTGCCGATGCGTATGCCATGCGAGATGCGCTGGGCTCCATTCACAGCTCTTCAGCAGCTTCAGTAAGCTGACAAAGCTGAACGTTGTATGGCTGTGTGACCGCTACATTTCGGCGCCCTCTCCTTCTCCGCATAAGCCAGCACCCTCAGCCTCTTCTTCACTTGAGCACTGTAAGCTCTCGTCGTCCTCTACCCAAACCGAACCCCTGCCATCCACCCTCTCCGATAGCTCCCAGCCAACCAATGTTACTGTATTTTGTGGTCCCGAAAACCCGCTGTCTTGTTTCTACTGCTTCGATCTGGATTTTGATGGCACTCTGTTTCGCTCAGCTGAACATGCATTCCAATATTTTCGCTTGCTATACTATGGATTTGTGGAAGACGCTGAAGCTGTTCTCCGTGCTGAATCCCCTGCCGAGGCGAAGCGCATTGGCAGTGCGATAGTTGACGCCTTGAAACGAGGGAAGTGGAATCTTTTGAACTTAATCTGATGCTGAATATCCAGAAGGCCAAACTCCAGCAGTGTTCCACCTTCAGAGACTGCCTGCGGTCATCTGGGACCTCCTTCTTAGCCCACTCTACATACCCCAACAAAAAGGCCTTTTGGGCCACCGGACTCCATCGAAACGACGATGTTCGCCCAGACTTTTTTCCTGGTAAAAATGCGCTAGGAAATACAGTATGTTGATGGATTTGAGAAAGTCTATTCTGGACGAATCCTTCTATACGGTACGTTACGAAGTAGCAAACATGGGTGATTTTGTTCAGATTATTCGAGATGGCGAGCTGCCTCTTCCTATGCCAAAGCCTTTCACTCGGCAGCGGGCAAAGGCAAAGCCAAAGTCAACGTCGCTACGGCAATCGCCATCTGTTTCAAACCCACTCTGCTTCCATTGTGGCGTGCCTGGTCACAATGTGAGATCCTGCCGGCTAAAGTCACATGGTCCCATTAGATGCTTTCTTTGCAACCGTGAAGGTCACAAACAGAAATATTGCCCGTTTGCTGACCCCGTCTCCAGCCGAGGCCATTTCTCAAATGTGAGTCAAAAAGTCCCCTTACTTTCGCCAAACCGTGCAGTTCCCTTGTATTCTGAGGTGGTCAGTAAGCAACGCCCACCGCATCGAAGCTGCCACAGCGGAATGTCATTTTGAAGGTGTGGCCAGGATAGGATGGCCGAAAATTTTTATAACAGCCAAGTTCCCATCACCTCAGCGGGTGCTCCTTGCATTTCTGCTTGCACTACCGTTGACCCTACTGCTGCTACTACTACTACCACTACTACTACTACTACTGCTGTTCCCTCCGATACTGCTGCTAACTTTGACCTTCCGCCCACCTCAAGACACCAAGCCACACCAAATACGGTAACTGGTAGTGCATCCCCTAATGACATGAAAGTTGTTTTGTGTAATTTGCGTAGCCATTGTAACAAGTTTTTAAATTTTCATTTCGAAGTATGTCTCCAAAACAATTTTCCGGATGTTGTTTGTTTGACTGAAACCTGGCTGCATTCTGGATGTCCCAATAGCTTGTTTCTATGTAAAAACTTGTATTCCATTTATAGGAAAGACAGGTCTGATACCAGAAAGGGGGGTGGTGTTGCCATTCTGGTGAAAAATCGTATCGTAAGCAAAGAACTGAAATTGCCGAACTTGGGTACTTTAGAAGGGGTTGCCGTGGAAGTCAAGGGAAGCAATCCGGGTACCGCTTGCATATTTTGTACTCTGTATCGCCCGTCCGCTATCAACGTAGATTGTTTAATTCCTCTTCAAAATTGCCTGAAATTTTTGACGAATAAAAATAAAAATGTGGTAGTTGCGGGTGACTTGAATCAGCCAGGCGTTGACTGGTCTATTCCAAGAGCACCTTCAACTTTTATGCAGGACTCTTTCATGAACTCTTTTTTCGAGCAAGGTTTCTCTCAAAAAGTTAATTTTGCAACTCGTGGGGACGCAACCCTAGATCTTACGACGTAAGTTAAAAGACTTAAGTTTTGCCCAAAGATTGGAAAAAACAGGACTTGAAATTTTAGAGCTCAGAGAGAAGACTACGGGCAGACCTGGTTCAGGCTTATAAAATTATATACGAAATTGACAAGGTAAATTCGTCTGATTTCTTTGTGTTTGCTTCTGAAACTGGTACCAGAGGAAATAACCTTAAGTTGCACTGCCAGCGTGCAAGACTAGAATGTAGGAAGCGCTTCTTTAGTAATCGAATAACTCCGATATGGAATAGCCTCCCAAACTGTGTTGTACGGGCTGCCAACACTTCGATATATAAAGATAGAATTGAAAACATGGTTTTCTCGGAGTTTCTGAGGTATATATGACCTAAGTCAGTAATATAGTTGTACATTGTAGTGTGTATTTCTCTGTACTGTACTGTGCCTTTTATGTACGTACGTTTCAAATGCTATTAACTTGTGCTGTAATAGGGGATCTAGCATTTGCTAGACTCCCATTTTGGTCTTGTTCTTGTTGGTATCATTACATGTTTATGTATACGTGCGTGTCTGACCAAAATAAACAAATGTTGTATAGAGGTCGGGGAAAAAACCAACCCGCAAGTGGTGGGGAAAAAACCAACCCCTCGTTTGGGCGATGGGGATGAGCTAGCGGGCTCAAATTTTGCATGCAAGTTGGTAGGGCCCATCCCACCTACCACACCAAATTTGAGCTAAATCGGACCACTTTTGAGCATTTTGTGACATTTTGAAAATTTTGGCATTTTTGACCCCCCAAAAATTCAAAATTTGCCTATTTTTGAAGGCCTGTAAAAAATTTTCCATAGCAGTTAGATAATAACTTTTAATAGTTTCTATGAGAACAACATGTGCTCTTTCCAAAAATGTCGGTCTCGCCTTCCTGCGACGCTTGGCAAGCTGCCAGCAAAATGGGAAAAAAACCAAGGGGTGGGAAAAAAAAACCAATTTTTGCTTTTGCTGCCAAACTCCCAAAAATGGTTCTTAGTTGCTCAAAAGTCATCCACATAGCAAGTTTAATGCGTTCTTTCACGTGAACAGCTCAAAATTGCATTTGGACTTGGCAATTTTGTGCTAGCCGGTAAAAACCTCATTTCGGCGGATCGGCTGTTTGGCTCAGCTAAAGCGGCCAAAAAGTACTCTGGGACAAAGAAATACGCGAAAAAACACTGAAACAACGTTTATTTTAATTTATTTCATCGAATTTCGAAAGATTTACAAATTTTTGCATTTTAACATAGAAACTGGCAAATTTGATGAAACCTAGCCAGTTGATGCTGCAAATTTTGATGTTTGATTTTCTCACTTATTATAAGGAATATCGCAACAAAACTGCAGATATGAAGTCAGCGACGCCGATTTTACCTGTCGCATGCATAAAATCGCTAATATGAGTTACCCTGACCGAATACTGGGGTTGGTTTTTTTCCCACCGGTTGGTTTTTTTCCCGCCATTGGTTTTTTACCCCGGCTAATTAACCGTTAATTACTAATTAACGACAGGACCTAGAGAGGCGATTTATATACCAAAATGACAGTCTAGACAGGGCTTGATAAGAAAATAATTTGTAGCCGGATTGCTCCACTGGGTAGTTCTGCAGAGTCCAAAAAGTGACTACCTTGGTTTTTTTTCCCCGACCTCTATAGAGGACTAGTCTTTAAAATGCTTAATGTGGGGCTAGGTTCAAAAATAGAAGAGGACTAGGGTGTGAGCGAATTAATATGGGCACAGCTTCGCCGAACAGCCCATATTCGCGGGATTTCACGCTTCGTCTTAGCTTTTTTTGCATACAGAGCTATCAATTTCAGTCAGTAATAAGAAATTTAAGAAGTTGAATACGTACTCATTGAATACAGCTGTTTGCATATATGTACTCTCCCGCCCCGAAAGGGGAACCACACGGGCTATATATGGTATCGGGCGCGTCCCCCTGTGCGAATGGGGGAACGCCACATCGTGGGGTACCGGCGATGTGGTACCTGTACACCCTTTTGGGTCAGGCGTGGACAATAGCCCCCTGCTTTGCTCAGGTTGGGTTTCACTGCTTGCCTCTGTGGCAGACGCTGCCAACGGCACTTCCTGCCGACAGCGGGGAAGAGGGGAGGTTGAGGCTGGGCTTGCTGAGCTGTCTGGCGGACGGCTCTTAAGGCTAACCTGGCTTCCCTCCTTGACGCCCTGCTGTTCAGGTGGGAGGAGCCGGGACGTGGTTACTGCTGCGGCTGTCTCTGTCGTTTGTGGTGCGTGGGGCTCGGCTGCTGGTTGTGGGTACGTAGCTGAGTGGCGGAGACTGGACTGTCTGGCGGACTGTCATCACGTCGACGCTATCTTGGTGGCGTGCGGCCCGCGGTCGGGTTGCATGCGCTGCGCACGGTGGGGGCAGGGGGCAGGTTCATGAAGCCTGGCCTCATATATGGCAGGCCCCCCGCTGTCACCTCCTTTCTCTTTTCCCCCCATTCTTAAGTTGACAGCGGATTTTAAATACATTTATATGTATATATATATATATATATACGTACCCATCAAAACCTAAAATTTTTATACGGCCCCGGTTGATTTGCCGGTTTTATTATTGTATCCCTGAGAATCCAGGGTAGACTGGAGGTTAATTCCCTGGCCTGGCTCTAAACATGCTTAGAGTCTGAGAGAACACCCCGCTCCTCCGTAGGGGTTAAAGATTCGGTGGCTCCCTTTTCTCAGCGGGGAGTTTATCAAAGCTGGGAACTCTCTTTCCCCGGTGGAGAGTATACTAAACACCGGGGACTGCGTAGCACTTTGCGACAATTATGCGCTGACCCCAACTCCGGAAGGATCTCGAAAGGGCAACCTTATCGGATAAGGGTGATGCAACTATGGTGGAGAGCGGAGCTTAGATGTGATATTAATACCTATTCTCCTGCTTTTCAAAGGTATTACCATTTTTTGGTGGTGGGCTTAGCTCATGAGAAAAATGTGACTTCTGTCTGTGTCTGTATTAGAGCTGATCCGTGTTTTTTGTTAGGATCCGTAGACTTCATTTTGTGAGTTGCTAAAGCCTTCGTTTTATGGTAGGCAGCAAATGGTCTGTTTCGGTATAAGTGGGTACGTATACCCGAGCAGTTTTTGTAGAGCTTGGTAGGGCTCTTAGTTATTCCGGTCTAAATTGTTATGTACTGTTTTTGCTGTATGTAATTGTACGGTAATCTGTTGCATTGTGCAGTGGTACGGTAATCTGTTGCATTGTGCAGTGTAATGTGCTGTTATGTACCAATTGTATTGTGTAATAATGTGCCACATGTGCGACCTCGGCATCGACGAACTGATCCCGGATGCAGCCTTCGATGAACGGACTCAGTCACTTCGGACCCCTGAGTATCGGGACGCAAAGCCTCAAACCAGAGGTATCACAGTGGGATGATCCTATCCTGCTGGAGTTGAACCATGCAAATGGATCGACTGTCCCGCCCCTAAGTAACCCTAACTTTCCCTAAGTAAGTATATATGTACTCTGTTAGACTAGCTAGGAATATATACGTATGTGCGTAAATTATCATTTGGTCGGGTTGAACTGCGGCAAGCAACGAGAAGAGATCTAAGGACATTAGGCTAAAGCTATTGGTTCAAGCAGGGAGGAAATAGAAGGTCAGAGTCCTAAGATTATTCTTGAAATATAAATTTTCCGTATAAATGAATAAAACGCACTGGTTAGTATAAACGTTTCTCGAAGAAAAAGTTTGACTAACTATAAACTAAACGTAGCGTGGATGGATATGCATACTGATATTTATATGCATTTATAAACCGCGAATATGGGTTGTTCGGCGAAGCTGTGCCCATATTAATTCGCTCACAACCTAGTCCTCTTCTATTTTTGAACCTAGCCCATATTAAGCATTTTAAAGACTAGTCCTCTATTGATTTTGCAACCTCACCATCACCCATATTTCTTTTTTCATGCTCCAGAGGAGCATTTTTGTTTCTTGTATATATATATTATATATATATATATATATATATATTTAATTACGATCCAAAGTTCTTGCTTTTCCTTTTTCTGTCTCTAACTTCCCTTTTTCAGGGAATGGCAGCGCAGCAGCACAGCCCTGCCCTTTTTTCCTTCGGTTACCCGGTTTTTGTCGGTCAGGGGGAGTCATTCCACCTCCACGTTATCGTATTTATAAAACCACATACCGTGTTTTGGCAATTTATGACGTTATTTCAGTTTCTGTTATTTGAAATGTGCTGAGGTTCAATTGAGTGAAGGAGAATGGAGGATTTGCCTTTGGAGAATTTGGGACTCCAGTCTGAGGAATCCAACAATGCCGTAGTCCCAGCTTTAGTAGGTTTCAATCTGTTTTCATAATTGCAAAGGCCCTACCCCATGATGGGAACTCACTCGAAATTGAATTGGTTGCAGCATTGCACGCTTTTGTGAAAAACAATGGGGATATAATATCACTAAAAAAGTTAAGACATCTGAAATAGCTTAAATGTTCAAAGTGAACTAACGAGAATTCTTTACCAAATCTTGCAAAGCTTGCAAATTGTACAATTTGGTAGTTTTTCTGCTCAAATGGGGTTGAAGAGCTTGTCCAAGCATGAGCTTCCTACTTGGCCCGAGTCTGGTCATTGTCTGCAATGGCTGGGACCGCAGTTTTGGTGATTTTCCCTGGGATTCTGCCACTCAGAGTGGTGTCCCTGTTCGACCCCACTCACGTAAGACTCATCTTAAGGCATAGGTGTACCAGGCTACAGTTTACCCCCTGTTTGCCCCCCCCCCCCCCCACGGAGAGGCCAGACCCCCCCACCCCCATACCCGACCTCGACTACTCCCCCACCAAGCCGAGCTCAGATCCCTCTTCCCCCCCCCTAAAATGGGTTCCAAACAATATAAAAACTGCTAAATTTTTGCAAAAATTTTTACAATTTTTCAAAGCTTATCTGAAAAAATTGTCTAGAAACAGTTAAAAACGCTAAAAAATGGGTTGTAAAACTCAATAAGAATGGTTTTTAATTAGATTTATGTCGAAAATAGTCGATTTTATGTGCAAAAAGGGCCCGTTTTTAGCTGAAAAAAATTTGGGTACAGTTTGGGTACAGTTTTTTGAAAATTTCCGATTTTTGAGACCCCCCAAGCCAGATTTGGACTTTTTAACTCCCCCCCAACCCAAACAGGTGGTACACCTATGTCTTAAGGTGCTTTGAAACCGCCAAATTTTGTCAATGTTGTTCATTGAAGTTTGTTGTGTGTTCGCGTTTTCAGCGGTAACTCTCAATAAAAGCCAGGCTTTTTTACAAAGAACAATCGTTAAATTAATTTACATTCGTTTGGCATTTTTGGCACTTGTTTATTAGTTTCCTCAGATATTATAGGGGGGCGCGAGAGCGACGCCCTATAATATGGGTGTAAAAGGCGCTGCGCGGCCCTTTGAGACTCGTTCGAGCACCGTGCCAGCTCAATACTGAACGAAACTCGGCAAGTTTGGTATCGTTGGAATCTACACGATGAGTACAACACGTTGCAAAAAAATGGTTTTGGTCAAAATTTTCAACTTTGAAAATTTTCGCTTCCGGACAAGTTAGGTCCGTTTGTTTTTTTTTTCTGTGTAAGTCACGCTTGGAAAAATGCAATTTTGTGCAGAGGTGTTTGAAAGATGTGGACGTTTTCAGCCGGAAAGGTTTATATTTTCTGAATGCCGATATGGTCCCATGTGCCCCGCGCTATATTTTTTCGCTGCCCGGCCCGGCATGCCACCTGTGCGGCCGGCCAAAAGTGGCCAAACGGCGTTTTTGGTCAAAAAAGGCCAATTTTGTGTCACGGCCACAGGGCTCAGGGAACAAGTTAGAGAGACGCGGCTTGCTGCATAAGAAACTTTGGGATGGGTAGCGTGTCATAACGTTGGCCGATTTTTGATTTAGGTCCTGGACCGTTCTGGCGGCCGGTCCAAAGTTATCCGGTCCAAATGGCCATTTTCGAAAAATTTGTAAGTCCCAACTCCACAGAAAATATATAGTCAAAAATAGGCCTAAATATGCTGTTTTGAGCCATTTAGTGGGACGCATATAAGGGTTATTGGGGTCGCTGAACACGATGAGCATAGGCGCAGCGCTGTGCGGTGCTGCTATCGTGCTGTACTATTATGCAGCAACCATAGCACGCTGTCTGTAGACTTACTGTAAACGGCTAAACATATGAAACTTCGTGAAAATTGTGTCTGGAGTAAGGGGGAACTGTAGCTATGTTAGTTGGTGCACTCTCTAGCTTCCACCGTGCTGCTTGTGCTGCCCCAAACACAGCACAGTCGATAACAAGTTATTCATTCGTCACTGGTATTTGAAATTCGGCATACAGATAGTTTAGGACATCGACAAACTATTATAGATACGTTTCGTATACTTATTACGATGTTACTATGTGGTTGCGCTGCAGTGCAGTGCTGCAGAGGTACCGCACGGCCTATAACTAACTACAGATAAGTTGCAATCGTCCAAAATTTTGCATGCAAGTGCGGCAGAGTATTGCAAATGGTGCCGTATGAGTTTCCTTCACCGACAGTAAAGCTTGTATCTAGTTGCGCTGCAGTACAGTGCTGCTGAAGTACAGCACGGCTTATAACTTGCTACAGGTAAGTTGCAATCGTCAGAAATTTTGTATAAAAGTGCGGAAGAGCATTGCAAATCGTACCGCATGAGTTTTCTTCGCTTGTAGTAAAGCTTGCATCTGGTTGCGATGCAGTAGAGTGCTGCTGAAGTACAGCACGGCCTAGAACTAGTTACAGATAAGTTGCAATCTTCCGAAATTTTGCACACAAGTGCGGCAGAGCATTGCAAATCGTGCCATATGAGTTTCCTTCACCGACAGTAAAGTTTGCATCTGGTTGCGCTGCGTAGAGCGTATATACAGTAACTAAAACTATTGCAGCCATGGGTATATACTGGATGTTGGATTTCTGTCAAAAGAGAAAAGGGAAGAAATTGGAACTTTTCAAGCTTCTTTGTTCTGTACTTTCGGTTGACAATTAATGATTGGCGGAATTTTTAAACAAAGTGGTTTTATCCAGAGTGGGTCTACGTTAGGAGAATCTTGGTGACCTGTGTACCATATTCTAACTAAAATCTAAAATGTAAAAATGCAAACTACAACATTATGTGGTAGGGATTGCATTGTGAACAATATACGAGAAATAGATTTACGTTTAACCTTTCGACAGTTTAACCTTTTAAAGTTTCTTTCACACAGCCTTAACATTTTTGCTTTTACTGAGAACCTTAAAAATGAAATAGGACAAGAATAAAAATGCTCCGATGGAGCATGAAAAATGCAATATGGGTGACATTCGGTTGTAAATGGACAGAGGACTAGGTTTTAAAAGGTTAATATGGGAGGGGCAGGTTGTAAATGCCAGGAGGAGTAGGTTAAAAGCGCACTAATATGGACCAGCTTCGCTGAACAACCCATATTCGCGGTCACTCATGCTCCACTCCACATGACATGCGTACTAGTAAGATCTACATTCTTCAGCTTTCAAAGCGAGCGGGACGATTTTGAAATTTTAAAGCTGATTTCAAATAAACAATGCAGTTCTGGTAGAAAGGTGTTCAAGGTATTTCTTCTGCACTGTCAGCGCAGAATCTTGTATGTATTAAGTTGATGCGAAAAGCAGTTGACATCATGTACGTGTATTATATTAAGTTGTATAACAAGTAACAAAAATGCTCCGCACAAAAGAGGATAATATGTGTGTGCGTGTTGGCTGTGTCTATCCTTTAAATTCCGGTTAAAGAAGTAAAGACAACAGTTTCATAGGCACGTGACGTTATTTGACACAGCAAGTTTGGATGGGTGGCTCCATGACAAGTTGTTTCGTTCGCTTAGGACTTTCATTTGACACAACTTTGACCACTTTTAAAAAATTCCATTTTTGACCTATATATATATATATATACATATAAAATCGCCTAAGTCCCCACCCCAGCACTCTACAGCCATTTTGGGTACGCAGTTCTATGACAAAAGTTGCTCAGCTCACTTATAGCTTTCATTTTATGCCAAATTTGACCACTTTTGAAAAATTTTATTTTTGACCCAAAATAGCCTAAGTCCCCACCCCATCACAGCACCCTACAGCCACTTTGGGTACGCAGTTCTATGACAAAAATTGCTCAGCTCATTTCGGCCTTTCATTTTATACCAAATTTGACCACTTTTGAAAAATTTTATTTTTGACCCAAAATAGCCTAAGTCCCCACCCCACCCCACTACAGCACTCTACAGCCACTTTGGGCACGCAGTTCTATGACAAAAGTTGTTCATCTCATTTCGGCCTTTCATTTTATACCAAATTTGACCACTTTTGAAAATTTTTATTTTTGATCCAAAATAGCTTAAGTCCCCACCCCACCCCACCACAGCACTCTACAGCCACTTTGGGTACGCAGTTCTATGACAAAAGTTGCTCAGCTCACTTAGAGCTTTCGTTTGATACCAAATTTGACCACTTTTGAAAAATTTTAATTTCGACTACTTGACCCCCTCCACCCGACTGACCCTCCCGACGGCAAAGTGGAACCAGCCCAGCAAAATAGGTGCGTCGGACGGCAAAACGGATACCGGGAATGAGCTGGGCGCACCAGAAAACCCCTATGGACAAAGTTTTGAGACGCCACGTAGAGCCTAGTATGGACCTCCAGGAAGCGGTTGCCGACATGACCCTCCAGACGGCAAAGTGGAACCAGCACAGCAAGATGGATGAGTCCTACGGCAAAAAGGACACCGGGAATGAGCTGGGCGCACCAGAAAACCCCTATAGACAAAGTTTTGAGAGGCCAGGTAAAGCCTAACTATGGACCTCCAGGAAGCGGTTTCCGACTTGACCCTCCCGACGGCAAAGTGGAACCAGCCCAGCAAGATGGGTGGGTCTGACGGTAAAACTGACTGCGGGAATCGATTCTCCGTGCCAGAAAGCGAGAAATTTCGATTTTTCATTTTTCGAATTTTCGCCATTTTTGGCGAACCACTGTGGTCGCTAGGGAAGTGATAGAGAAACGCAACCTGG
The DNA here is from genome assembly GCA_030248195.1 of Trissonchulus latispiculum. Taxonomy (NCBI): domain Eukaryota; kingdom Metazoa; phylum Nematoda; class Enoplea; order Enoplida; family Ironidae; genus Trissonchulus; species Trissonchulus latispiculum. The sequence continues at coordinate 46,771 of JASAND010019332.1, read as the reverse complement.
ACCGTTAGTTAGTTCAATATATGTAATTTCTGAATATAAAACGAAATCAGCTCCAGCTCGTAACGTTCGACCTGAGCGACGACCACAAAAATGGTCACTTTTCGCTATGAGCCGACTTTGCGGCGCCACTGCGGCGCTGTGGCGCAGCTGCGGCGCAAAAAAAGTTGTGATTCTTAAATTCTTTAGAGGGTACTACTAGACCCCACAGCCCTTTAGGTTGGCCCACCGCTGCAGGTCACGTGAAAGCGGCGAACATTATGTACAATACAACCATCAAATAGGAGAAACCGGAGAAAAAAAACATCGCCGCCATAACCGGTCCGGGGCGCAACTTTTTAACGGTAAGTGATACGGGGCTGAAACTTCACAGACATACTAAACTCGATGTGCTCTACAATTTGCGCATGAAATCTGCGCAGGATTTGCGCACGATTTTGCGCAGCTTCTGCGCAGCTTATTTTACACTGTCTCCAGCCACTTTTCACACATATTATAGGGGTCGCTGCCGCGACCCCTATGATAAGGAGAACCACTACATTACACTTGCATCCCATGCTGACAAATCGTACAATTTTCCGAAGAACTGCCGATAGCAACAGCAAGCAGCAGCCGATAGAAACAGGGCAATTTTCGCGAATATGGGTTGTTCAGCGAAGCTGGTCCATATTAGTGCGCTTTTAACCTAGTACTCCTGGCATTTACAACCTGCCCCTCCTATATTAACCTTTTAAAACCTAGTCCTCTGTCCATTTACAACCGAATGTCACCCATATTGCATTTTTCATGCTCCATCGGAGCATTTTTATTCTTGTATAAGTTCTCTTTGACTTTGGTTCGTTATGCGTCTGATTGATTCCGGATTAGTGATGGGCACTGGATATCCGGATAATATCCGATTTGAGAAAAATATCCGGATATCCGTGTACATTTCAGTCAAAACAATGAAAAATTAGCAAATTTTTAACAAAAATTTCAAAAGCTTTAAAATATTTTTTAAACATTCCCCGGCAAATATTTTTGAAACGAAGGTTGCGGCTTGGTTGTATGATAGACATTCACAGCCTGCCCAAAAATTGACAGAAAAATTGAAAATTTACTTCAAAATTGAAACATTTTCTTTAAGTTAAGTTTTGAATAGGCGGATAACCGGATATCCGGATATCCGTTAACGCAAAATAGGCGGATATCCGGATATGAAAAAATATCCGGCACCCATCACTATTCCGGATGATGGTCTTGTCGGATCCGGATATCCGGGCGGTCCCTAGTCTATACTATACATATTTGTTCCGAAATTTGGTACTCATCCCTAGTCTATTTACTTGCATAGCTTGTCAACCTTCTTTTGTTAAATTTCCGAAAGTTAGTTCATTGATGCTCATTAAGCCAATTAGACTTCCTACGCTGCGAAAAATTAGTTTATTTAAGAAAAGTGTACGTATATATAGGCCCCTTTTGAAATGTGTGTCAATTTGAGTTGTATTATAACATACCTCTAGTCTTGTTTGTAGAGCTTGGTTTGGTGCAGAAAGTTTGAACCAGTGATCTATCGATCCATCACGGTAACGGAAGGATTTGCTGTTCACGTTTGGATGGAAACGACAAAACAGCTGATTCGAACTTTGTTGGATGTTTTGGAAATGTCATTTCATGAATTTTGGTCTCAGATTATATTCCAGCCAAGGCCTGTCTTGATCCTGTTGGATTCATTTTTGACAAATAGTCCAAGGCAAGCTAGGCTGCATCTGTTTATTATTTATTTCCTTCCCTGTCTGGTCACGGAGTAACTATATACGTACGTTTGTGCAAGTACAGCGGAGGGTAATGCGGACGCTTTGGGTAGCTAAGCGCAACGCTATTTATCCTTTGCACTTGTGTGTGTTAACAATTCCTTAGCTTTCGAAGCTTGTATATATATACGTCAACAAAATGAAGTAAACGCTGGCCAGCAAGCGGATCCACGAAGGATACAAGGCATTAATCATAAAGAAATAATGAAAAACGCCTACCTGCAGTCACTAAGGCCGTAGCCTTAGTCCGAACAGGACCGAATAATCCATTGACTCTCTCTAGTTCGGACTAAGGAAGGCTACGACCTTAGTGACTGCAGGCAATCGTTTTTCATTATTTATTTATGAAGCAGCTTGTGTATAGTATTTCTGATTGAACTGATTCTCAGTTGTAATGAGACTGGGAAAAACTTTATAAATTGGTTAGCCTTTTGGAAAAATAGTTTCTCATAAACATAGAGCAACTGTCGACTGCTGCAGTAAATTTTCGTTAGAGCACGGTGCTTTTACATTTTTTTGCTCGTTTTGCTGGTCACGATGGCTATTTTTCAGAATCTATGAGCCCTATGCCTGGAAGCGGGTGTACGACTATCCAAATAAGCCGGACGTATCAAAGCTACAGAACTGCCTGTATAATCTTGTTTTCATCACATTTTCTAGACTTCTTGCCAGAACAGATCAGGTATAATACGTAGACGTCGTATCCCTTTCTTTACGTATATTTGTAGGGTGTTTATTGTAACGTATTCTTGTCGTAGCATTGTACAGCTTTGAGAATTAAATTCCTCGTCTTCTTCTTTCTTATGTGAACTGCAGATATTATGCATCGGACCGTATGCATCAGGGAATTTTTAGGGGATTTTCGGGAGGGGTCCTCGGGGATCTTCCCTGGACTAAGAGGGGGGGGGGGTAAAAATGAGCCAAAAATTGAGATTTTGCACACAAGCGCAAGAAATTCTCAAAAATGCCATGATTTAAGCTGAAAACGGACCTTTTTGCGATGCCGGAAAATTTTTGAAAAGTTGCCTATTTCTGACAAAACTGACCTCCAAAGTATATATTCTGGGGAGCAAAAGTCCCAGGAGGGGCGATTTCGGGGGGAGGCATTTTTTGAGGAGGGGAAGGTCAATTCCCCCCCCCCCCGTAAAAATATCCTGTGCATGTTTTCTGATAGAAGAAAGTGTCGAGTTATAGAAACTCTTAAACAATCAAAGTAGGGTTTATTCAACGTATCAAGCTCGCGTTTTCTTTTATATAGGAAAATGCTTTTGCAGATTCTTAACGTTAACTTAAAAAATTTGCTTTTCAACCCCGGTTATAAACTTTATAACGACGCTAAGGTGCATATATTGGATAAAAACAAAGACACATAGATTTGAGAATTAGACACATAGAGTTAAGAATTTTACGTACTTGATTGCCTTTTGAGTTGGAAGAATTTTTAAGGACGTGTTTTTAAGGATGTTCTGTGTAGGTATGTATATTTGTGATATATTTGGAGTTTTTCTATTTTTTGAGGACCAATTTCTTAGTCTCAACTATCACAGACATATTCTCTGTGAGCATGTTGGATTTCTCACGCCTGGTCGTATCCTGGACCTGTGCTCTCTCTACGGAATTCCGGGTGATAAGCTGCGGCTAAGAGCTCTGAGATGGCTTCTGAAGACTTGCTTTAATGTCAACCCATGCCTCCCTAGTAGCACAGTTAGCACGATTCTGGCTACAGTAGATGTACGTAGGTGACTGAATGTTTTTCAGCTTTCTTGGATTTTCTTCGTGGATATCACGTTGGGTGATTCTTCAGTTTTGTAAAGATTTGCTAGTTAAGAAATTTGGAAAGTCGTGAACAAATATACCTCCGTTCCTGACAAAAAATTAAAACGAAGCATTATATGCATCTTTAAATCAAAGAGCCAAGAAGTTGTTCCTGTGCCTAAACTTATCTTTGTTGACTCCACTATGTTGGAATTTTTTTCTGTGTGCATAGTGATTTTATTTGATCACAGTTAATTTATTGCACGGTTTTTTGCTGGTTTCAGAATTTAATCCTCGGGCGCTGCTATTCCTGGAGTCGGGGCTGTCAAGTAACCATTAACGACCGGATTCGATTCTTCCTTGACTGCATTTTCTCCATTGATTCCCTTCTGACTGTTTGGCCTCCCATGAGAGCTTTGATGCGGACCAACGGCCTGTACAAACGGTATTTTAGTTGGGGTTACTGTAACGACTGTACGTATCTACTGTAGCATATTATACTGTTGTGGATTTGGTCAAAATTGAGAAGCTGACAGCTTTTGACAACCACTGTATTTTGAGAAATCTGCTTGATCTTGGTTTGACCCCACTTTATCTGGGTTTATTTGCTTACAGCAAATTTGCCTAGGTTCACACAGGCGCACAGGACAGTCCAGTGTGGTAACTATTTAGATGGGTTAGATTAGGTGTTGACAACGGATATCGGCTTTCTGTATATTTCTAGGATCATTTTGCTGTATGAATTGTGCATACCGAAACTGTTGCTCAAATCACAGTATTCCTGCTCTAGTGGCGGCTTCTTCACTGGAAAAAGGTACATACATACGTATGTTGTCTTCGCCTTGACTTACCTGTGCTTTCTTGCGGGACTTGGATGGGGGTGCCCCCTCTCATTTCTATTAGGATTATTTCCTCTCATTCGGCCTCACCCCAATTTTTGGACTTCGTCCCACTCTCGGAACTAGCCGACAAAGTTTAATGATTTTTGTTCGAGTCAGACTTGTTGAACACATTAATTTGACAGCAGTAGTGTATGTAGATAATTAGCTGATTATATTTTATTTAATTTTTTTCGCGGGGGACTTTCCCACCCTCCACTCTCCCACCCCCACTTTTTTCACCGAGAAAAAAGCCCAGCTTAGGTACTATAGTGATAGTGGCTGCAGATCGCATCTAGTTTTAATTCCAAACTATTAGAGTGTCCTCTGGGTTCTCTAGTTTTGCCGTTGTTGAGTTTAACATTGTGTCATTATACGTCATTTGAATGAACTGAGGAACTAAAATTTAAAATGGTAATTTTTGTAATTGTATTTTTGTAGAAAAGCCATTGGCCTGCTAAGTAGTCTCTGCCATAAAATTTTCCAGATTCTCACATTGGACTGCCTTTATGCCAATAAATGGTCTGTGTTATCTTTATGCATTTCTGTTTGTTTCTGCTACCTACGTAAATTATGTCAGTTTCGATATCTTTACCATCGTTTCATATTGATATTTTGAACTCACAAATACTTTGTTATGTCGTCAACATTTTGTTTGAAAAGGAAGCTTGTATAGGGGAAAAGTTGGTTGCTTTTATTTCCACAAACATAGTCTTTTAAGAAGAGTGATTATGCTGAAGTGTGTGTCCACAGAATAATGGTACTGACTTAGATACCGGTGGGTTCAGGATTTGGTGAGAGGGTAGACAGTTTGAAAGTGGCTTGGGTTCCTGGTAAACGGAACCACTAGCTTTGATTCCCCAAATCCTGTTTATGTTCTTTCGGTTTAGAATGTCGCTGAAGTTTTGTTTTTTCTGAATTTAGGAGTTCCAATAGTCCGCTTCCTGAGGAACTGCTTTCTGTAATTGCTCTAATGAAGGATTGCTCAACGTACGTATTCAATGTATGATATCATTTTGATGACAAAGTATTAGCCGTATTAACATAATTATTTTCTCTGCTATTAGCCGGCTGCACGACTACTATTGGCAATTGCTTCATAACGCATCCTGTCCCATTTCGGTCAGATATATTATTGTTGGGTTGTCGTTGTTTTGCTTGCGAATTTTGCTGGCTGCTGATTTGTCTTTCTCCTGTTTTTTATTTAGGTTTTTCCAGGATCTGTTGTCCTGTGAGTCGCTCTGTTCCGGTGTTCGTTCATTGTTTTCTGGATTTGCCCTCGACGGAGACAGTATGTGGAAAAGGTGGGGAGCCTACTAAAAGTATTTTTCTGACTGTTTTAACTGTTTCTTCGTTTGTTGTTGTTTCATTGTTTCCCTAGTTTGTTGGCTTATGAGGCAAATTTTAGGATTTAGTAGGCTAACACCGTAACTGCAGGGTTGTACAGAAAGTGGCCAAAACTTGGCATTGCTGTGTCTTTTCTGTGTGGTTGTCGTTGAGCTCTATTTTGACCATTTTTCAAACTAAATTAAGTACTTTTTCTTTACTCACAGGGCCTATTTCTTTAAAGATTAAAATGGTCGGATTAAACGGATTAAAAATCAGCCGGATTAAAATGTTAACGGCTGTTTCTTTAATGCAGGATTAAACGGATTAAAATTAAGTCGTTTAATCCGACCATTTTTAATCCTCGGATTAAACGAGTTAAGTTTAATCCATCCATCATTAAAGAAACAGCGATTAAAAATTTTAATCCGCCAGCTTTTAATCCGTTTAATCCGCGTAGCTGCAAGATGATTAAAAACTATTTGAAAATGGAAAAGACGGATTAAACGGATAAAAATTAATCTTTAAGGTGGTGATTCCCTTTGGTCACATAAAGTTTGCACCATTATTACTCATTCATTACTTGGAGTTAAGAAGCCATTATTATATGAAAATGTAGCTTGACATTTTCTCTTTTTAACGCATGCCACGAAACTAATGTTGCTTTTCTAAAATATTTTTAACACATTTTAGAAGAAGTATAATTTTCCAGAATTTTTGCAGACTCAACTAAATTTTTTCGCGAGACATTGGTTATATCATTCAATACCTCCATCGAATAGCTGGGGACGATTTTTTATTTATTGTCAAATAGCCCTTTGTTATAGAGAAATACGCTGAAATGTGTGCGTAACCTGTATTTTGCCTACTTTTTCCAAATTTGTCAAGCGATTACTTTAGCTAGAAAGCAGCAATCGGTTCAACTAAAAAATCGTCCCTGGGTATATTTGTGCAGAACACATTTGTTCAGTAGCAGCCCTCCACCTTGCACGGTGAATGCTACACAATCTTTGGAAAAAAATTGGTCGTGGTTTTGCAAAAATTACATTTTTTATGATAGCAGCCTACAGGATAGCAGTTGGAAGACGATCATGCGCCGGATTATTTGTCCTTATGAGACCTTCAGATCGACGCCCTTAGTTTGATTTTACGGCTTGCGTAGTTCTAGGAATGTTGGATTATTTGATTTCTGAAAAGAAGACAAGTTTTCGACGCCAAAACAAGAAAATCGGCTATATCTCACGGTAGAGAAAAGCTAGAAACTTGCTTTAAAAAGCAAAAGTGTGCAACTCTATGAGATCTTTCGAATGAATATGGTCATAACTGTATAGCAGCTGCCAAACGTTCAGAAATTTGTAAAAACCACTCTGACCGGAAATCTCGAATTTTTGAATCGGGATTGCGCGGAGGGTGTTAGAACGCTAAAAGAACTTATTTCGGAAAATTTCATCAAATTTCGTGTTTATTTACGCCGCCAAATAACAATATGTGCCCAAAAGGAATCACCACCTTAAAGGAACAGCGATTAAGCAGGCCGGATTAAAGTTAACTCTTCCATTATTTAATCCGAAGTGTGAATAAAGGAACAGGATTAGATTAAAATTTTAATCCTAGGTGCATTAAAGAAACAGGATTAAATTGAATCCGTTTAACTCGTTTAACTAGCTGGATTACATTTTAACCCGTTTAATCCGAGGTGCTGTTTCTTTAATGCGGATTAATTTTAATCTAATCCGTTTAATCTTTAAAGAAACAGGGCCATAGTTTATGATGTTTGACTAGCTGCGGCTTGCGCTGCCACTCCTTTGCCTAAAAGGAAAACTTTGAAGTCTGTTCTTACTTATCACCAAGAGTTTATAATAGGAAGAGTGCGACAATGACCTTTTCCCTTTTTCTTAGGTTTGCGAGACGGTAGCAATATCGGGGAGCTGTCACACTTAGCCTTATGCATTTCCTATGTACTGGAAACTATGCTGATGATGTCGGCAGTATGTACTTATAGTGTTCAAACCAAGGGCCGGGTTGTTCGTTATAATTTTTTCTCACACTAATTAACTGACTTTTGCTTTTCGCCTATATTTTCAGTGTGGTGCCGCAGCTGAGTTCAATTTTGTCAGAAATGGGTTCCGGATGTCATGACAGCTCTACTGAATCAGAAGTATGTCGATTTTTCAGAATCGTGGATTTAGATTTTCAGACCGGTGGATATTTTTCATTTCGCTATACTAAAATAACATCAGTTTTTATTCGAAGAAACGCACGGTAACCGACACCAGCTAGTTTCTGGTGCTTAAGCAGTCAAACAGAAACATTATGCACTGCTTTGAAATTGTTAACTCTAAAATTTGGAGCCTTGGACTATTTTAAAACTTCAAAAATTTTATGCTCGATTAGCATAATTTTTGGTCATGAGAATTCCCATCTTAGATTATAAGTGAGGATAAAACAGGAAAGTATAATATAATCAGTCAGGCCTCGCAAAGTATAGCATCCATTTGGCACGCTGGTGAGACGTCCCAGCAAGCACGTGGATTTTTTGTGATTTTTTGTTGTTAACTGTTTTAATTTGTTGATACTTTTTTTATTCATTGTAGCCTGAAGAGGAAGTGATTCCGTTAGGCTCCGTGCGCTGCGCCCTTCTGCTGATACGACGCCTGGCTCCTGTTGCAGCCAACAGCTACACTGATGAACAACTTGAGGTAATAAGAGATCCTCGGTGTTATATATTTTCTAATTTCCAGACATTTCCTTAGAAGCCAGTCACTAGTATTAGACATACTGTGCGTTGTCTGAGAGGTGGGAGTTTTACCCCCCCTCTTGCTAAGGGTTTTTTGTACCAATTAAATTTGATTTAAGGTGCTGGTATCCTTTTGTGCAGTGCTTTTTGGTGATTTTTCGAAACCCTATAACTTTCGCAATTTTGGGAGTTGGAAAGAGCTTTATACATCGTTTTAAAGCTTATAATATGTACATTAACATGAGCTTACGAAATTAGCAAAATTGGCAAGAAAATATAAAAAATGTCCGACATGCTGACATCTGACAGACTGAATATAGACCAAAAATTTTTGAACATCGATTTCTCAAAACAGTAGAATCGGCCAAAATTTTTTCTTGTGCCATGATATAAAGGACATGTGGGCCGAGGGACATTTTTTTGGATTTGACTCAACAAGACTCAGTACTCCAGAAAATACGGCAAATGCGCGATGGCACGAAATTTCGCAACTTTCTATTAAGTTTTCTCACAACTAGAGATGTTTTAGCTCAAACCAAGAAAAATGTCCCTCTGCAATAGGGCGAATTTTCATTCAGCCAAAAATAACGGGAATCCATTGGGTAGTTTTTGAGAAATCAATGTTCAAAACAAAATAATCGCAATTTTGCCAAAATGGTTTTTCGGCGAATTCTCTATCCTAAAGCAACGAACTCCAGCGAATAGGCATTGATAAAATGCGCAATTGGACGCTCTATCGATTGAGTATAAATAAGCCGAAATTGTCTGTAAGATTTGGCAGTAATTTTTTAAAAACTGATTTCTTCAAAAATGGCCATTTTTTGACCCCAAAAATCGTTTTTGGCTTATACTGCCTTAACCACTAGAGGTAGCTCAAATGTTGTAAAAGCAAAAATGTTCATTTTGGAGCTCTCTTTCCAGCCATAACAACCAATCCGATGTAGCTACCATGTACTGAGAGAATAAGGCCAAAAACTAAAACTTTCTTATCTTTTCACCTAAAAATCCGGGACTGGTCCCAGAATGTTAAAGAGCACGAAAATGATGTATTTGGAAAGTTTCATCCACTTTCATGAAGAATTGAAGCTTGTAGGGTCGAATTTACACAAAGCGATACCAGCACCTTAAGGGGGGGGGGCTACGAACGGGTTGGCACGACGTCGTCGGAGAGAGCTACTTTTTCGCCTATTGTTAGCCAACATATCAAAGTAAAAAAGTTTAGGGTGGGCAACAATATATCTCATATACACCGTTTTTGGCAGGACGCCAAAGTACAAATTTTAGTTCGAAAAATGGGTTTTTTCAAAAAGCTTTTTTCAGCTCTGGTGAATTATCGGCTTGACCGATCTTGTCACTTTTTACCACAAATGTTTATTGTTACAAGTACTAAATATTAAAAGTATTCCGGCTTTCGAGCGTTGCTCCCTTCTTCAGCAATAACAGGTCAAAGTTTGAAATTTGGCAAAAAGTTGCGAGGTGACCGTGCGCCGTTTTCGATCTAATAAAATTGGCAGCCCCTAGCCTAGCCCAGCTTTTTACCAATTATTAGGCTCTAATTGGGGCAAACTGTGGGTAAGTTTCGAGGGTTTTGGTTCTCTGGTTAGTGTGCTAGCAAAGTTTTCGTTAAGAAATAACCCTTATTTTTAGGCCTGAAAAGCTGGCTAAGCGCAGTAAAAATGGGGTCAAAAATTTTTTGTCTCCGATTTTGCCGAAAAGGTGCTTATAGGGGTTATTTGACCTGCTGAATCCGAATATGAAATCCGTTTTTCGATATTACGCTTCCTTCGTACAGTATGCGCTTACAACTGTCTTAAAGCTTTTTGGAGCGATCGCCATCCATACTTCGGGAAATCAATCTAGCATTTCTAAGCTTTGGAGCGATGTTTAGTGATCTAGCTTTCTGCACATCTTGGTACACTCACTGGCCTATAATGCGCAAAGTTACAGCCGATTCTGCCACAGTACTTTGGAGTAATTGACTCACATCTTCGAAATGGCACCAAATAACAGCGTCAATATCGATAATGTAATCTAGCACTGCGAACGCAGGGATTAACGAAATCACGTCATTTTCACACAAGTTAAGCCAGATATTTGGAGTATTAATTGGAGCAAAGTTGGGTTCATTTGGTAAACCACAGCTCATTAGACGTTAGTTAACCTCCACGCGTATAGACCTACAACACCCAATTTTTCGCACTTTGATTGTATCTCACAGAAAAGTATACATTGATCTAAGGATTATTTTACACGATATCAAAGCACTATATGTCAGAACTATTTCTGGAAAATTTGGGTACCGTACCTTGCGCACAGCGATCAGGGCGAGGCGAAGTTTGTGTATGTGTCATGTCTAGCTTTGGACCGACAGCACCAACTTCTGATGGCTCCACAGCACGCTACGCTGCGTGGAATTCTTTCAAACTTTAAACTATTTTACACTAAACCTAATACTATTATGTGGCAAAAGACTAGCTAGCTTTCCCAACATTGAACTTTTAGTGTTATTCGTAGCCCCCCCCCCTTAAGTGATAATCTGTTGATCTTTATTGTTCTTGTCAAACGATTGCTGCTTCTGTCGCGCGCCGTGGTGATTATTTTTTATTAACTTTTTAAACTATGTTAATTAAACAAGTGTGGATGTCTGCGCATAGATTACAGCACGACAAGCCTGTGATAAACAAAAGTAACAGTAAGAGTCCATGATTTTCTCCTATATTTATTATGTACTCTTGTTTGCACAGAAATGCTTTTTTCTGTTACTGGTATGGCATTTTAGGAATTTCTGTCTGAGAACAATTATGTTGAAAGCGTGGTTGTGCAGAAATTGCTGAGCGAGTAGGTTTCCTCCTAACTTTACCATTTATATTTTTGGCATGATTTTGAACTTAAAAAATGACCAGCTGACAAACAACAGCTGCATATAATTAGTTTTTAATAGTTGTACAGTACATTGCAAAGAAAAGGGCCGAGTCACTGACGCATATGTCTTTATTTCACTGAAAGTGATATGATCTTTCAGTTGCTGTTATATGACCAGTTTGTTTACATTTCTTTCAAATTGGAGTCTATGCAAACAAAAAAGTCATATCACAGTCACTGAAATGTCATATCGCTTTCAGTGAAGTAAAGACATATGCGTCAGTGACCCGGCCCTTTTTTTTGCAACGTACTGTAGAACAATTAAGCTTACGTGTTTTTATAGTTTTAATTAGTTTGGCTTTCTTCCAAACAAACTAACTTGCCGCCCCTCCATTTAAACGTTCCTCCTTGCCCCCCCCAAATTTCCAAAAACACACTGAAACAGTGAGATGAGTGCACGCAAAATTATTTTTCTGTACAAGGCACAGTCTTGTATGTAGCTTCATAGTTCAAGCGGTCGCTTAGTTTTCTTTGTTTTTGTTTTCTTGTTTGTTGCTGCATTATAATTTTGTTGTGTCGTTATAATGCGGATGTTTCATTTTTTGTAATTTGTTATTTATAGATCTCCTGTCGATCAATCTAATTCTCAAAAAGAAGGAAAGGAAGAAGAAGAAGATGATGATGAAAATGAAAAGGATGAGTTACTGCCACAAGCCATTCCTCGTGCAACTACCTCGACACTGTCACATTCCCTTGGGGAAAGATTTGCGTTAGTAATTTTTTAATTAATTTTAGTTTCTGTACGGGGCAGCGCAGAAGTTTTCGGGAAACTATCTCTCGATTGGGTAAAATTGAATGTTTGCTTTATCTGACATTGTTTTTATTTTTTAAATTTATTTAAATTTAAATTTATTCTTTAATTTCTACCTTTATGTTTGTGTTTTTATTTTTTAATATCTAAACAACTTGTTTTAGCGGTGAAACAAATTCGGATGACGAGTATGATGACGGATTTGCAGTTATGTTTCAGCATAGTTATTTGGAGAAACCCTACTTTTACAACTACAATAGGTACGTTAGTACCATCAAGAGTACATAATATAAGAGTGTGCCACTAGGAAAAACGTATGTTATCAGAGCAACAACTATGCTCTGCTCGCTAGCGGCCCGCCCCCCCCCTCCGCAAATCAGACCCATCACTTCAAAGAATTTTCAGCACTGTGTTTGTGTTCTAAAGCTCGAAGCAGGCACAAAATTCGCGCACGCACTGCTTGTGTTTTCGAGATTAAGCACATAAGCATAGAGCGAGTGAGCGTACCCCCGTTTCGACTAGGTACTGATCTGCGGGGGGGTCACTAGGGTCTGATTTGTGGGCCGTTAGCGTGCAGAGCATAGTTTTTGCTCTAATAACATAGAGCTTGCCTAGTGGCATACTCTTATAATTATGTACTCTTGGTACCATATATACATTCGTGGATATCAATTTGAGTAAGCAGGTATACTGGAGGAAGTGATCCTCATGGAGGTAATATTGATTTTAGATACTGGCCTACATAATTTTCTCAATGGTTTTATGTTAACTATCGTTTGCCAGCCATTTAAGGTGGTGATTCCTTTTGGAGACATCAACTTTGAACCGTTGTTACTCATTCATTCCGAGGAGTTAAGAAGCCATTTTTATGTAGATATGGAGCTTAATATTTTCTCTTTCTAGTGAGTACAATGAACAAAACTTTAGTTCTTGGAAATTATTTTACTGCATTTTCGAAGTAATTTAATTTTCCAGATTTTTTGCAGACTTAAAGCAAATTTTTTCGTGAGGCGTCGGCCATATCATTCGATTCCACCATCAAATAGCTGGGGACCCTTTTCTAATTATTATGACACCGCTCTTCGCTGTAAAGAAAATAACTAAATGTATGCGCAACCTGGATTTTGCCTACTTTTCTCAACTTTAGCAAGCGACCACTTTAGCTCGAAAGCAGCAATCGGGGCAACTAAAAAAGATTCCCTGTGTATTTTTGTGTAAAACACGTCCAGTAAGTGGCAACCCTCTAGCTTGCGTAGTAAATGCTCGCTGGAAAAAATTTGGTCATGTTTTTGCAAAAACTACTTTTTTTATGACAGCAGCGTACTGGATAGCATTTAGAAGATTACTATGGCATGAATAATCGGCCCAGACGAGACCTTTAAATTGACACCCTTAGTTTAATTTTACGGCTTGCGTAGCTCAAGATACGGCGGATTATTTGATTTCTGCAAAAATGACAAGTTTTCAACGCCAAAATAAGAAAATCAGCTATATTTCACTATAGAGAATAGCTAGAAAGGTGCTTCAAAAAGCAAAAATGTAGAGCTCAACAAGATCCGAATGAATACAATCATAGCTATGCAGCTACTGTCTAATTGTTAAAAATCTGCAAAAACTGCCCTGAACGGAAACAAAACGAAAACGAAACGAAACGAAAACGTTTACTCCAGGCGTTATAGACTGAAACAGACGTTGAAAAAACACTATAACAATAAACAGTTTCAAGAAATAAACATAAAAAATGCATTCAATGAGCATACATTTTTTACATAATGAAACAGAACACTTTTATTTAACAACAATTTTCTTTTAAAATCCACCACATCTTTACTCAAAATAATAGATTCCGGCAGAGCGTTCCATGGTAGTACAATCCTACATGGGAAACTGAATTTACGTAAATTCAAATTTGATTTTGGTAAACGCAACTTTAGTAAATGACCACGCGTATTATGCATGCAAGGCTGTAACTCGAAAAAGTCAAACATATTAATTATATTATATCCAAATATCATTTGTAAGGTCCGTAACTAGTCTAGTAAATTCTAGACTAAGAATATCCAATTCTGCACATCTATCCTTATAATTCAGATTTCGTAAATGTTAAAAGGAAAGAGTAAATCTTTTCTGTACATTTTCAATCATTTCAATGTCTTTTAGTAGCCATGGGTTCCATACTTCAGATGCATAACATAAAATTGGAACCACATAAGATTTATACAGTTTGAGTTTTAGAGAACAATCATTCGAAACAAAATTATGAGTGATGAGATATAAAGCTCTATAAGCTTTGTCCGCTATGCGACTAATATGAACGGAAAAACTTAAGTTTGAAGTCATCCACGCTCCCAAGCCTTAGCAACCTTCTACCCCACTTAGGGCTTCAGGACCACAAAAATAAGGCACATGGTCGTTGTTCCGACCAATATACAAAACCATTGATTTAGGATAGGATACAGTTAATTGCCATTCAGAGGTCCAATTCAAAAAACGATCTAAAGCATTCTGCAAGACTTGTTGTCTATCAGATCCTGCAGCAGAAAACTTTAAATCATCAGCATATCCAGTACAAAGCTCTCTATTTAGCAACAACAAAACCTCATTTATAAACACCAGAAAGAGCGTTGGACCAGAAACTGACCCTTGCGGTACACCACTCACAACTGAGGTCCACTCCGAAAAGGATTCATTTATTCTGACCCTTTGCCGTCTTCCATATACGAAACCAAGCAGTAGATTCAGAAGTTTTCCTGCAAAACCGTACGATTCCAACCTCAATTTAAGTTTAGGTAGTGATAATGAGTTAAAAGCTTTTTTGAGATCTACATCCGTCAGCTGACTTTAGAACAGGGATTTCATGTTTGCTTTTTAGTCTAGAATTTGCATATTTGTAGAATCTTTTTGAATTAGGACTTTCCGCTAAGCTCTGCTCATAACGTGACAGAAAACGTTTCATCTCTTCATTTTGAAGGGGGATTGCGCGGAGGGTGTTAGAATGCTAAAAGAACTTACTTTGGAAAATTTCATCAAATTTCATCTTGATTTGTGCCGCCAACCAATAATATGTGCCCAAAAGGAATCACCACCTTAACGTGGGATTCCTTTTGGGCACATATTGCTGATTGACGGCCTAAATCCTAACGAAATTTGGCGAAACTTTCCAAAACAAGTTCTTTTAGCATTCTAACACCCTCTCCCTCGGCGAAATCCCGCTTCGAAAATTCGACGTTTCCGTTCAGGGATGTTTTGCCGATTTCTGACAGTTAGACAGTAGCTGCATAGCTGTGACTATATTCAGTCCTAAGATCGTATTTAAGATCGTTCAGGGATGTTTTGTCGATTTCTGACAGTTAGACAGTAGCTGCATAGCTGTGACTATATTCACTCCTAAGATCTAAGATCCAATACTTGTCATTTTTTCTGAAATTAAATAATCCATTCTTTTTTTGCGCTATGCAAACCGTATAAATAAGTTAAGGGCGTCAATTTGAAGGTCTCACAGGGCCAATTTTCTGGAAGCATAGTCATTTTCCAGCTCATGCTGTCTCCTATGCTGCTATCATAAAAAATGTAGTTTTTGCATAAACACGACCGAATTGTGGAGCCTTTAGTATGCATGCTAGAGGGTTGCCCCTTATCAGATTTGTTTTACACAAAAATACACCGGTACCTTTTTAGTTTGCTTGCTGCTGCTTTCTAGCTAAAGTGGTCGCTTCCAAAGTGGGGAAAAGTAGGCAACAACCAGGTTGCACATCTATTTCAACTAATTTCTCCATTACGAGGAGCGGTTCCATGGCAACTAAAAAAGGGGCCCCTCCCCAGGTATTTGATAGTGGTAGCGAATGATATAATCAATGTCTCTCGAAAAAATTTACTTCAGTCTGCAAAAAATCTGAAAGATTGCACTACAGGGTTGCCACTTAGCAGATGTGTTTTACACAAAAATACCCCGGGACCTTTTTAGTTGCCCCGATTGCTTCTTTCTAGCTAAAGTGGTCGCTTGCCAAAGTTGGGGAAAGTAGGCAGGTTGCACATCAGTTGCAACTAATTTCTCCATTACGAGGAGCGATTCCATGGCAACTAAGAAAGGGGCCCCTCCCCAGGTATTTGATAGTGGTAGCGAATGACATAATCAATGTCTCTCGAAAAATTTACTTCAGTCTGCAAAAAATCTGAAAGATTGCACTTCTTCAAAAATCCGTAAAAAATTATTCGAAATCCAAAATTAGTTTCGTTGTATTTATTAAAAAGAGAAAATCTTAAGCTCCATTTTGATGTAAAAGAGCTTCTTAGCTCCAAGAATGTATGAGTAATCGTGGTGTAAAGTTGATGTCTCCAAAAGGAATCACCACCATAAGAAGGGTTGTCTTGCTAATCAGAGTTTACCAGAGATATATCCTTTTAATTTTTTAGGACAAGGCAGGACACACAACGACATAGTGCCTCTCCACGAGTAAGTAGTATATACATCTTGTGATGTAACTACAATCTTTTAACAAAAATTAAAAAACTACTCATTATGGAACTGCAATATTTATCAGATCTGAGTGCAGCTGTTCTAGGTATTTAGCTATTGCGCCCCTACTTAACTGCAGAGTATAATAGGAAGGTAGTTATGAGCTGTAGTGTAACAAACTGTATTTGATCTTGTTTTTATTTTAGGATTCCTACCACCCTGCTGCTACCTCAACCATTTCTATTCGTACTGGAGAGAATGATTCGGCGCGTCCTAAAAACATCCGATTTCCCAATTTCAAATTTTCTAAACCGGAGGAATCGAATTCGGAAAGGAATGTGATTGAAGAAGAAGAATTGAAGAACTCAAGCTGTAGACTGCCTGTAGACAATCAGGAGCCACCGAAATTTATTGTTCCCACGGTTGCCGGGACCAGCTATTCCAAAGCAATTCCCAAAACTGTCGGATCCGGACCAAATTTTTCCGTTTCCGTTCCCCCGACCAGCTGTGCTACTTCTCCGAGCCCTACTTCCATCACAACCTCTGCTACCTCTGCCCAGCTGTCAATAAACGCTGATTTTCAGTCAGACTATCTGTCGCCAGATATCCCGGTTGAGCAGATCTTGCCGGCTCTTTCTCAGCCTTCCGCGGCCACCACCCCTAAATCTTCTCCACCATTTCTGCCCCCTACTACTGGTTTTCCAGCCGCCAACTTGCTCATGCCCCAGTATAGCCTTGGTCCCCGCTTTGGTTCCACAAAACTGCCGCCCCAGTCGCCTTTAGGTCTAAGACCCCTCGGTGGTGGTGGTGGTCCTAGCAATTCTCAACTTCCGCCAGTTTCGACCCCTGTCAAACCGTTGCCGAGTCCCCTTCCCAGCTCGACTAGCCTAAATTCGGCTTCATCTCCTGCTTCCATCAAAAGTATCGATTCCAGCAGGCTTGAGCCAAAATCAGACCTGGATTTTCAGTCTTCGCAAAGACCGATCGTTGGCTCCAGGGCTCTGGGACAGCATCTGGATCAGGTTTGCCATCAAAAGGACGGTCAGACCCGGGCCCGACTTGGAGCGGGGAAGGATGATTGCCGTTCGATGGGGTCGAGTCGATCTCGGGACTACAACAACGGTCCGATCGCTCCTGTTACAGCGTTTTCGAAGCCAGACCAGCAGGCTGCTGGTAAGGGTAAGGGCGGTTTCGATCAATCGAGTCGGTTTGCCAGCTCCGTGCTTGCGATACCGCCGGAGTCTGCGGATTCGAGACGCGAATTTCGAAAGCGAATTTCCTCCAGCCGGGGAAAGTCCAAATCCGGAAACCCGGAAAATAATGACAGCGGTTCGTCGGTACTGTATCCGACGATGGATCAGACTGTGCCCTGGTTGCCCCAAGGTGTGGGTCGGGGTCGAGGAAAGCCTAGAAGAGACAGACCTTCGACCAAGGCTAAATCCGTGACCCCAGGGGCTTCGGGGTCACATCGTTCGTCTGTGGTTGCTTCCTGAATTGTGCCACCTTGATATCACTTTGATATTTTTTTTGCTGGCTGTGTGCAAGATTATAAAGTGTTAATTACGTACTACTACATACAAACTTTAACGTTATTAACCTTTCTAATGAATGAAACTCATCAATTGATGAATGAGATTTATGCTTATTTTCGTTTATGTACGTATTTGCATAGATTGAACTGTGTCCGTTTTCTGACGAATTGTATATATAAACCTACAGTAATGATAGTAATATAGTAATAGTAAAGTATGGCCGAGCCATGAAGGAAAATTGGTGACCTTTGTTTTTAGAAAGTATTTTTGAGCCCTGACGTCTACTTTGCATATTAAGAAAGGTTTATTTCTTGATTGGGGGTGTTCTCCTCATCTCCCAGTTTAGGGCATTTTCCGCCTTGTTGTTTTTCTAGCTAAGGTCTTCTACCTGCATAATGTAGGTATAGCATAATTTATAGGTGATTGTCTTAAAATACTTGTCATGTCCAGATTTGTTTTGCCACTACTATTCGTATTTGCATAACATATGCGTGAAGTGTGGAGTAGTTTGTTCATTTGCAAATGCTCGTTGCGCAAAAGATTAAAGGGTTCAGATTAAAGCCGTCGATTCTTTAGTCATTCAAGATCCACAATTCTAGTGGTTTTCTGGCTTCTAAACCTGGGAATAGTGTTGTGCACCGGCCCTGTTTAGACCGGCTGGCCGGCCGGCCGGCCCAGGTCCGCCGGCCGAGAACAGACCGGCGGCCACCGGCCGGCCGGCGTCGCGAGCTGGGCGCCGGCCGGCCCACGAAAAATTAGGCCGGTGAACAACACTACCTGGGAAAGTATAGTAGAAATACTAAAGGTGTTTGTACTTAACACAACAATTGGAACCAGAGTAGTTGCTAAATGTTTTCCTTTAGTTTTTCCTTTGGCTCAGTTTGTGCACCGAGCTAACGCACGGCTTTGCCTTTTAGGCTTTGGAATACTGGTGCTGTATGAGTGTGTACTTAATATATATATTTGTGTATTACATCATTTGATTTGGACTTGGAGGGTTTTCTACCGGTAGTTTGTTTCCTGAATTTCGAGTTCTCAAATTCGGCTATTTTGCGCAAATTCATTCCTTATTTTCGTTTTAATTGATCCTAGTGCATAATTATTTTCACTGATACAGCTTTTGGCAGACATGTTACAATTTTTGATGCTGCACGTAAAATTTCTGCTCTGTGAGGCGCCCCACTGACAGCGTCTGGAAATCTGACCCGCTTTCACGAAGCAGCTCAAAAAGAGATTTTGCCGTGTCGTCATAATTTCAGCCTACACAATATTTGTGTTGATTTTTATGGGCTTTATCGTGTTTTAGCAGCTTTCTCTAGTCTAATTCATGTGGGTAATTGTAATATAGATAATTTTCTTGTTTAACGCTTGTTTTCTTAGTAATTCCTTATGCTTACTTGAAGGTATTGCGCTTTATAACGTTGATCTTTTATTAAATAAAAGGAACTTGTCTTTTATTGATATCTTTTCTATTGCTAAACAGGGGCAGCAGAGAGCTAAGAAGACTGTAAGCTGAAATTGCTGACAAAGTAAAACGAACAGAAAGTATTTGAATGAAGTATTTGATCCTATGCTTCACTAGCTCGATTTAGCCTAAGCAAAAATGAACTTGGAAAGTCTTGGAATCATTTTTAGTATCTTAATAAACTCACTGGAAGGCATTCCGTGCCACAATTTTCAGCATACTTGCTGGAATGTGGGAAGTACGGACTGCAAGCAGGCCAACTTTTCTCTACTTAGATATCGAACTAAAAGCGGAGTTCCTTGTGTCGCAAATCACACAGGTACAACCTCCTGTAAAATATCACAAACTGATAAAGTTCCTTGGTGTCGGGATATCAACGGATTAAAGGAGGATTGTTATGAGGTTTGTAGTCCGGGTCAGGAATGTACCAACTCCCGTGAAGGTTGCTGGCTTGCTGACGACTCTTACTGCCAAGTGGGGGGTAGGTACAAAGGTCACAAAAATGTTACACTCTCCGGAGTGGCATGTCGCCTGTGGCCGAGGGTCCAGAAACCTCATTTGCATAACTTCTGTCTGATGAAACCCAGGACTCCTAGTGGAGAGCGTGCACAGCGACCTTGGTGTATCACTGATACGGCAAACCTAGCCTGGGACTACTGCTTTTCGCCCTGTGAAAGGGTCACGACCGAATTGGTGCAATCGAAACCTAAGCAACAGTCGAAACTGAAACGATGGCATTGGATTTTGATTGGAATTATGATCTACGTTGTGCTGGTGGTGTTGTGTTATACTCTCCACAGAATTGACCAAAGACAAACACTGAGAAAATCTAAAGAAAAAATACTTGTGCCGAAATCGAAATACGCTTATGCCTAATTCTGTAGTGCTTTTTTGCGACATGGCAAGGGAAAGTTAGAGTGCAATTTTCTTAGCGAAAACATTTCGTAATACGAATTTCCAATTTTTATTAGAATCATTTTATTACAGCACACATTTTTGCAGGGGCACAATGGTTTTTACACACAAACAATGGATTATCAATAAATCAATATCATTCAATATTTATTACCAATATATATCACAATTTGAAAGGCTGAAATTACAGAAGCTGAACATGCACAAGTAACAATTCTTATCTGAAAAAATGTGTGTTAAATGTTAGTACACTAATTTCTTCATCAATTTCCTCTGAATAATTTCTTTTCCTTTCGCTTTAGCTTGGTTTATTCAGCTGGATTTCGACCTTTCAGGAGGTGATTAAAAGCAGATTTAGTGCAACAACAGAGATCTTACAGTATTTCAAACGTAATTCATAGCTATACAAATGAAATGCATAAATGTCACCGGATCACGTGACACTGAAATAACACTAGTAAACAATTAGATTACACCAAACAAAACTAGGAAATAATTGTGGATTAATAGTGAACTCAATTTTTTTGAATGAGAAATAGGCAGGCAGTTAGTGTTAGTGCCGTGATGGCCGAGTGGTTAAGGCGTCTTTGGATCCGATAGTCCGAGGTTCGAATCCCCGCTGCCACAAGGCTTTCACAAATCCCCTTGAGCAAGGGACAGCACATATCGGTTCTCCGTGGGCTCTAGCCAACCCAGCTATCCATCCTTAATTGGTCGGTAAATGGGTACCACCAAGAGTACATAATAGAATAAGAGTATGAAACTCTTACGCTACTATGTACTAAACATGCTTGACATGCTCGGGTCGCTAACTAGGGACCCCCCCCGAAAGTCTCGGGGGGGGGTCCCACCCTACACTAATTACATGCTTTCATATAAGTGTGTGTCTGCTCGCTGATTCGCTAATTAGCTTAGGCTTACGATAGGCATTTTATTAGTAATTTTTAATTAATTGTAACTTTAGTAAGGTTAATGTAATTAAAAAACTAATTCGACAACTTTGTAGCATTTTTTCTGCTCTTTCCAACGATATAAAAATTGTTGCAAACTACATTCCCACGAATTTTTGTTTTGTGCAACAATTTTTATATCGTTGGAAAGAGCAGAAAAAATGCTACAAAGTTGCCGAATTAGTTTTTTAATTACATTAACCTTATTAAAGCTATAATTAATTAATTAAAAATTACTAATAAAATGCCTATCGTAAGCCTAAGCTAATTAGCGAATCAGCGAGCAGACACACACTTCCTATATGAAAGCATATAATTAGTGTAGGGTGGGACCCCCCCCCGAGACTTTCGGGGGGGCCGAGTTAGCGACCCGAGCATGTCAAGCATGTTTAGTACATAGTAGCGTAAGAGTTTCATACTCTTATTCTATTATGTACTCTTGGTACCACGAACGTGGGAAGGTAACAGGAGACTGTGTAGGGCATCTGCCTTGAGGAGCTGGCCCCTCCTCCACGGTTGCAGTCATCATTCGAGGTGGCACTCCTGGCTCAAGGGCAATGAAACCGGGGATGAGCACCGTGCCCCCATACCCTGTAAGGGTGGGAGACTTCTCCAGGGGTAACCTTTACCTTTTTTACCTAGTTAGTGTTAGCCAATTTTAATCTGATTTCGAACAAGCCTGAGATCCCACAAAAGTTTAAAGGTTTAGACTTTGGATTTTGTAGTGTCTGACTTTAGCTTAAACTTTTGTGATAGCAGTTCGATGTGATTGGGAAGTTATTTTTATGTGATCCCAAAAATCTGGAACCTGATCACATGTAGAATTGAGAGATACTATGACTTTGCAATTGTTGAACACACTATTTATGGCATAGTGAAAAGTGTTAGTAAATATTTACATAAATACTTGTGCAAGAAACTTTCTTCCAGATTTTACATATATTCACACCGATTACAGGTGAAATTTGCAGTATATACATAATAACTTCCTAAATAGGTTTTTCTTTTTAAGTCAAAAAATTGGACTGTTAAAATCTGGAATCGCATTATTGCCGGTGTTAGTTTCTTTGCCAACTTATGTTATAATTATAACAGCAAGAAAAATTTATTTTTCGAACCAAGCAAAAAATAGAATTCAAATGATTTAATCATTAGCTGCAATTTTTGTACTTAACCATAAAAAATATCAGTGACTTTTTGGGGCAGGCTGCTTTGATACATCATTGTAAAGTTTTTTCAAAGAAAGCTGCAGCAAAGAAACTATTCATCGATCACTACTTTCATTCAATTATGTAATCGAAAGTCAAAGTGTCACTTAATGCTAGATAAGTATACTAAATATTCGACATTTGACTTTCGACATAATATTCAATGCAGAATGCATAGTTGTTGTGAGAGGGTTAATTAATAGTGAGTGATTTAGGTACACACTCTTTGGCACGCATAGCTTCAGCAGATTAATATTTAAATATAACGTAGTTTGTACGAAACTATGATGTGTGGTAAAGAAATTAAATATTAAGGTTGAAAATCATCTTTGGAATTTGGAGATTCGAATATCTTTACTACACATCATACACTTTACAACACATAAAATAACAGTTGACTAGGAAAAGGTACAAAATTAAGAAAATTACAAGGCAGTTAAACGCATTAATACACTGAAAGACGTTGTGTGAGACAATATTTTACAACTTTGGAAAAAAAGGTAAAATTATGAATAATCGCTATTTTGAACGATATTTCCAATTTTCAAATTTGATGATTTTTTAAAAATATTTCAGAATTAATTGATTGTTATTAATATCATCAAAAGTCCAATGGAATTGAGCTAATCAAAAGGTGAACTTCCGTGTCGAATCTTATTCTTCTTTAGTTCTTGTACTGCTTCAGAATAGCCACTGAAGTTGTCTGACTCTGAAGTAAAAATTGTAGACATTACAAATTAAATTAAATTAAAATAGCAAACAAATCAAGCAGTACCGTTTACATTCCGAATTAGCAATAAACTTAAAAATAAAAGCAAACTTTTTCGATATCAGCATTGTGCTTAGTAACTTCCAAGAAAATTCAAGGCTGTACGCTATTATTCCTGAATTTACTAAGTTTTAATTAATAGTTTTCAGTCTACATCCTTCTGGTACCTGAGCTACGTGTAACAGGATAAGGATAGAGATATTTAATCCCTCTAATATCATCCTTATGTAATCCCAGATCCCCGTGAGGTCCGGAGCGTCTATAGATGGGATACATGATGGAATTGTTGTGACGGGAATGGCGCAGTCCAAGGGCGTGTCCCACCTCGTGGAGGGCCACGTATCGGAAGTCTATCCCAGACTCGGAATAGAGGGTCCAAAATTCTGCCGCATCGAAATGCATCTTTCCCTCCGCTGGGTATCCCGTATGAGCAACAAACCCACCTGGAAACATGCAAAAATTCTATCTGGAATTTAATATAAATATTTTCAATTTTTCAACTTTATGAAAAATGTACTGTGAAGATATAAGGCCCATCTTTTTTAGATAGTGAATTTTATAGTTTTGGGATATTCTGGAAGTCTCCGAAACTGCACCGTTTTGCATTGCCAATTTGCCAAATTTTGCCAAATTGCCAATTGCTAATTTTATGCACTAAAAATAGCTCAATTCTTGCTTTCTCCCCAAAAATTTCCAAGGGGGTCGGACAAAAGGGGGGGGGGGTCGGAACCCCCAAACCCCCCGGGTGCGCCCATGCTCCGCAGGTATTTGACAGTGGTATCGAATGATCTAATCAATGTCTCAAGAAATTTACTTCAGTCTGCAAAAAAATCTGAAAGATTGCACTTCTTCAAAAATCGGTAAAAAATGATTCGAAATCCAAAATTAATTTCATTGTATTAGGGGGAGCGCGAGCGCTCCCCCTAGAATAGGTTTATTAAAAAGAGAAAATCTTAAGCTCCATTTTGATATGAAAAAGTTTCTTAACTCCAAGAATGAATGAGAATTTCATGGTTCAAAGTTCATGTCTCCAAAAGGAATCACCACCTTCGGGTTGTCGTGTGAGTTAATCAGAATTTACTAGAGATATATCTTTTTAATTTTTAGGACAAGGCAGGACACACAACGACATAGTGCCTCTCCACGAGTAAGTATATATACACATCTTGTGATGTAACTACATTCTTTAACAAAAATTAAAAAAACAACTTATTGTTTATGGAACTGCAATATTTATCAGATCTGAGTGCAGCTCTCCTATGTATTTGAAATCGTAGCTATTGCGCCCCTACTTAAGGTGGTGATTCCCTTTGGTCACATAAAGTTTACCCCATTATTACTCATTCATTACTTGGAGTTAAGAAGCCATTTTTATATCAAAATGTAGCTTGAAATTTTCTCTTTTTAATGCCTGCCACGAAACTAATGTTGGTTTTCTAAAATATTTTTAACACATTTTAGAAGAAGTATAATTTTCCAGAATTTTTGCAGACTCAAGTAAATTTTTTCGCGAGACATCGGTTATATCATTCGATACCTCCATCAAATAGCTGGGGTCGATTTTTTATTTATTGTGAAATCGCTCTTCGTTATAGAGAAATAAGCTGAAATGTGTGCGTAACCTGGATTTTGCCTACTTTTTCCAAATTTGTCAAGTGATTACTTTAGCTAGAAAGCAGCAATCGGGGCAACTAAAAAATCGTCCCTGGGTATATTTGTGCAGAACACATTTGTTCAGTAGCAGCATTCCAGCTTGCATGGTGAATGCTCCACAATCTTTGGAAAAAATTGGTCGTGTTTTTGCGAAAACTACATTTTTTATGATAGCAGCCTACAGGATAGCAGTTGGAAGACGATCATGCGTCGGATAATTTGTCCCTGTGAGACCATCAGATCGACGCCCTTAGTTTGATTTTACGGCTTGCGCAGTTCAAGAAATGTTGGATTATTTGATTTCTGCAAAAGTGACAAGTTTTCGACGCCAAAACAAGAAACTCGGCTATATCTCACGGTAGAGAAAAGCTAGAAACTTGCTTTAAAAAGCAAAAATGTGAAGCTCAATGAGATCTTTCGAATGAATATATTCATAACTGTATAGTAGCTGCCAAACGTTCAAAAATTGGGAAAAACCACTCTGACTGGAAATCTCGAATTTTTAAATCGGGATTGCGCGGGGGGTGTTAGAACGCTAAAAGAACTTATTTCGGAAAGTTTCATCAAATTTCATCTTGATTTACGCCGCCAAGTAACAATATGTGCCCAAAAGGAATCACCACCTTAAGTATCCTAGAAAGCTAGTTGCTCTGTAGTGTAGCAAACTGTGTATCTGTTTGATTTTGTCTTTAATTTAGGATTCTTACCACCCTGCTGCTACGTCAACCATTTCTATTCGTTCTGGAGAGAATGATTTGGTGCGTCCGAAAAACATCCGATTTCCCAATTTCAAATTTTCTAAACCGGAAGAACCCCCGAATTCGGAACGGCCTGTGTCTGAAGAAGAAGAATTGAAAAACTCAAGCTGTAGACTGCCTGTATACAGTCAGGAGCCGCCGAAATTTATTGTTCCCACGGTGGCCGGGACAAGCTATCCCAAAGCAATTTCCAAAACAGCCGGATCCGGACCAAATTTTTCCGTTTCCGTTCCCCCATCCAGTTGCACTACTTCTTCTTCGAGCCCTACTGTCGTCACAACTTCGGCTACCTCTGCCCAGCTGTCAATAAATGCCGATTTCCAGTCAGACTATCTGTCGCCAGATATCCCAGTTGAGCAGATCTTGCCGGCTCTTTCTCAGCCTACCGCGCCCACCACCCCTAAATCTCCACCATTTCTGCCTCCTACTACTGGTTTTCCAGCCGCCAGTTTACTTATGCCCCAGTATAGCCTGGGTCCCCGCTTTGGTTCCACAAAAGTGCCGCCACAGTCGCCTTTAGGTCTAAGACCCCCCGTTGGTGCTGGTGGTCCTAGCAATTCTCAGCTTCCGCCGATTTCGACCCCTATCAAACCGTTGCTGAGCCCCCTTCCCAGCTCGACTAACCTAAATTCGGCTTCACCGCCTGCTTCCATCAAAAGTATCGATTCCAGCAGGCTTGAGCCAAAATCAGACCTGGATTTTCAGTCTTCGCAAAGACCGATCGTTGGCTCCAGGGCCCTGGGACAGCATCTGGATCGGGTTTGCCATCAAAAGGACGGTCAGACCCGGGCCCGACTTGGAGCGGGGAAGGACGATTGCCTTTCGATGGGGTCGAGTCGATCTCGGGACTACAACAACGGTCCGATCGCTCCTGTTACAGCGTTTTCGAAGCCAGACCAGCAGGCTGCTGGTAAGGGTAAGGGCGGTTTCGATCAATCGGGTCGATTTGCCAGCTCCGTGCTTGCGATGCCGCCGGAGTTTGCCGATTCAAGGCGAGATCGAAAACGAATTTCCAGCCGGGGAAAGCAGCAGCCGCCTTCTAACCCGGAAAATAATGACAGCGGTTCGTCGGTCCTGTATCCGACGATGGACCAGACAGTACCCTGGCTGCCCCAGGGCGTGGGTCGGGGTCGAGGAAAGCCTAGAAGAGACAGACCTTCGACAAAGGCTAAATCCGTGACCCCAGGGGCTTCGGGGTCACATCGTTCGTCTGTGGTTGCTTCCTGAATTGTGCCACTTTGATATTCCTTTGATATCTTATTTGCTGGCTGTGTGCAAGATTATAAAGTGTTAATTACGTACTACATGCAAACTTTAACGTTATTAACCTTTCTAATGAATGAAACTCATCAATTGATGAATGAGATTTATGCTTATTTTCGTTTATGTACGTATTTGCATAGATTGAACTGTGTCCGTTTTCTGGCGAATTGTATGTACCTACAGTAATGATAGTAATAGTAAAGTATGGCCGAGCCATGAAGAAAAATTGGTGACCTTTGTTTTTAGAAAGTATTTTTGAGCCCTGACGTCTGCTTTGCATATTAAGAAAGGTTTATTTCTTGATTAGGGGTGTTCTCCTCATCTCCCAGTTTAGGGCATTTTCCGCCTTGTTGTTTTTCCTGCTGCGCCTCAGCGCAGCAGGTCTCTTAAGTTTGCTCTGCCACCTTGGTTCCACGCAATTTCATGCAAAAGATAGGTGTTTGCATGAAAGCGTGTAAGCAATGCTTTAAGATGGCAGAGCATAATTTACACTTACAACCCACTTTGGAAATTGGGATGAGTTATAACACAAACAAGATCACAACTTTCGCCAACCTAATGAAATGAAACAGGTTTGTTTCACGCTGACGGACAGAGCAAGCTCTTTAACAGTCTCTTGCAGACGTCAGTTTATTAGCTTTTGCAGATTGCAGATTTGCAGATTTCTGTGAAGCTGAGAAAAATTTGCACTCATATGCTTTTCAAACATCATTCACAACCATAATAAAGCATATGAATATTAAAAATTTTTCAGTTGTATTTTTAATGGCTTACTTAACTTTCAACTTCACAGCAAACGTTGAATAAAATATTGAAAAGTTCTGCATTTAAAAGTCTGGCTTATTCTGTCTGGGGCATTGCTTTGTTTAATCCCTCAGTAACCTCACCATTAAAATTAGTTTTCGCTGCGCAGCAGGCCTACGAGGTAAAGTTGCGTTAGGGCGCCGTTGACCCTCGGTCATTTCAATTGTGTTGCGTTAGGGCTACTGTTGCGTTAGGGCGCCCTTCTGTTGCGTTAGGGATATCTGGTGTTGCGTTAGGGCGCCCTTCTGTTGCGTTAGGGCTCCCCAGTGTTGCGTTAGGGCGCCCTTATGTTGACAGTGCACAATACACTGTTCTAAATTTTATATTACTCATATCAAGAGTACCTGATGAATCAAGGACTATTGAAATTAAAGAACAAACATATGAGTATGAACATACAGAGTACATAAATGCCACCTTGGTTCCTATTCCATTGTTTTTGTCTTGAAAACTTCCATTTGCAGTATTCAATACGTGAAATATTAGTTTTTAGAATATTTAGAATCTTAGAAAAAGGTTGTTTTTAGCCATTTTGTTCTTCAAGAATTTATTAAGAGCAAACAATTTGAGAATGTTAGAGGAATTATGTAGGATTTTTTATTAAGTTTTAGAATTATTATGTATAATTCTATAATCCAAACTTTGACATTTTCAACCTCAAAAATATATTTATGTTTTTGATTTGGTGATTTTTCCTCAATCTCAAATGGACAACTTGAAAATTTCAAAACTTACAACAATAAAATGCATATTTTCTATGCCTATCTATGCACAGTTAGCAAATCTTTGTACGAATTGAGAAGTGTCAAATAATTTAAACTTGACAACTTAAGGTTTCAGGGAATTAGCTGGACAAGCTGACAAGGATAACACAGAGTAGACGATTTTCGGGTCATTCCGAAAATTTTTCGGCGTCTTTTCCAGGGATACGATTCATGCCGGTAAAGTTTACAGAGTTCTCCTGTAAAACCTGCAAGTTCATTTTAGTTTAGAATTGCCGTAAAAAATTGAGCGTTCTGCTCAGTGCAGGAAACAACTAATAGTTTTCTAGCTTCTCTAGTATCGCAAATGCTAATAGAAAAGGAAACGCCTGTAATTTTCAATATTTAACTAACTTCAATTTCACTTCGATTTAACAAATTTAACATTTGTACTCGGGCGCCCTAACGCAACACAAGGGCGCCCTAACGCAACACAATAGCGCCCTAACGCAACACAATAGCGCCCTAACGCAACACTTCTTTTCTTTAACTTCACTTAAGGGCGCCCTAACACAACACAGGGGCGCCCTAACGCTACACCTTCCAAAACTGACCAGTTAACAGCTGTGACTTTAAAGGGCGCCCTAACGCAACAGTAGCCCTAACGCAACATAATCACAGTTGATATAAATGTTACTCTGGCAACATTTAACCTTTTGCAGACATTCTTGCTTGTTCTAGCTATGGTCTTCTACCTGCATAATGTAGGTATAGCATAATTTATAGGTGATTGTCTTAAAATCCTTGTCATGTCCAGATTTGTCTTGCCACTACTATTCGTATTTGCATATATATGCGTGAAGTGTGGAGTATTTTGTTCATTTGCAAATGCTCGTTGCGTATTAAAGGGTTCAGATTAAAGCCGTCGATTCTTTAGTCATTCAAGATCCACAATTCTAGTGGTTTTCTGGCTTCTAAACCTGGGAATAGTGTTGTGCACCGGCCCTGTTTAGACCGGCTGGCCGGCCGGCCGGCCCAGGTCCGCCGGCCGAGAACAGACCGGCGGCCACCGGCCGGCCGGCGTCGCGAGCTGGGCGCCGGCCGGCCCACGAAAAATTAGGCCGGTGAACAACACTACCTGGGAAAGTATAGTAGAAATACTAAAGGTGTTTGTACTTAACACAACAATTGGAACCAGAGTAGTTGCTAAATGTTTTCCTTTAGTTTTTCCTTTGGCTCAGTTTGTGCCCCGAGCTAACGCACGGCTTTGCCTTTTAGGCTTTGGAATACTGGTGCTGTATGAGTGTGTGCGTAATATATTTGTGTATTACATCATTTGATTTGGACTTGGAGGGTTTTCTACCGGTAGTTTGTTTCCTGAATTTCGAGTTCTCAAATTCGGCTATTTTGCGCAAATTCATTCCTTATTTTCGTTTTAATTGATCCTAGTGCATAATTATTTTCACTGATACAGCTTTTGGCAGACATGTTACAATTTTTGATGCTGCACGTAAAATTTCTGCTCTGTGAGGCGCCCCACTGACAGCGTCTGGAAATCTGACCCGCTTTCACGAAGCAGCTCAAAAAGAGATTTTGCCGTGTCGTCATAATTTCAGCCTACACAATATTTGTGTTGATTTTTATGGGCTTTATCGTGTTTTAGCAGCTTTCTCTAGTCTAATTCATGTGGGTAATTGTAATATAGATAATTTTCTTGTTTAACGCTTGTTTTCTTAGTAATTCCTTATGCTTACTTGAAGGTATTGCGCTTTATAACGTTGATTTTTTATTAAATAAAAGGAACTTGTCTTTTATTGATATCTTTTCTATTGCTAAACAGGGGCAGCAGAGAGCTAAGAAGACTGTAAGCTGAAATTTCTGACAAAGTAAAACGAACAGAAAGTATTTAGATGAATGGATTTGATCCTATGCTTCACTAGCTCGATTTAGGCTAAGCAAAAATGAACTTGGAAAGTCTTGGAATCATTTTTAGTATCTTAAACTCACTGGAAGCCATCCCGTGCCACAATTTTGATCGTACTTGCTGGAATGTACGGACTGGAAGTGGAAGTACGGACTGCAAGCAGGCCAACTTTTCTCTACTTAGATATCGAACTAAAAGCGGAGTTCCTTGTGTCGCAAATCACACAGGTACAACCTCCTGTAAAATATCACAAACTGATAAAGTTCCTTGGTGTCGGGATATCAACGGATTAAAGGAGGATTGTTATGAGGTTTGTAGTCCGGGTCAGGAATGTACCAACTCCCGTGAAAGTTGCTGGCTTGCTGACGACTCTTACTGCCAAGTGGGGGGTAGGTACAAAGGTCACAAAAATGTTACACTCTCGGGGATTGCATGCCGTCGGTGGCCGGATGTCCGGAAACCTCATTTGCATAACTTCTGTCTGATGAAACCCAGGACTCCTAGTGGAGAGCGTGCACAGCGACCTTGGTGTATCACTGATACGGCAAACCTAGCCTGGGACTACTGCTTTTCGCCCTGTGAAAGGGTCACGACCGAATTGGTGCAATCGAAACCTAAGCAACAGTCGAAACTGAAACGATGGCATTGGATTTTGATTGGAATTATGATCTACGTTGTGCTGGTGGTGTTGTGTTATACTCTGCACAGAATTGACCAAAGACACACACTGAGAAAATCTAAAGAGAAAATACTTTTGCCGAAATCGAAATACGCTTCAGAGATGAAACCGGGTCACTATTTACTGACCCGGTGACCCGGTCGACCCCTGACCCGGTGACCCGGTGACCCGGTATTTTTGAAAATGCAGGTTTAAGCTTGCAAAAAATTAAAAATAGTTTATTGGGGTGCGGTGAGTGTTTCTTACCATTTTGGACATTCTTGACGACTAAATATCAAATTGGGCAAAAGTTTTGCTTCCCTTAAAGTAGTAGCATTGGAAAGTGAATGTAAGTAAGCCGGAAACAAATCAAAACGATTTGCACGATTTTGCACTCAATAATGTGAAGTAAACTACATGGCTTTTGAAATACTTTGCCGAAGTCATAACATCTAATTCTAATCATAGGGTTTAAAATTAGCACTTTTCTGTTTTATCATTATATATTTTAGTAAAATATTTCATTTAGTTGTATGATTGAAGTTTCACTCAGCAGAAATTCTTTGGAAATATTTTTTCGTATGGCTGGGATTCAGAAAATATGAAATAAAATCAATCACAATTGGTTTCTGATGATATGTAGTAAGCCATAACAATTGCAAAAATTGCAAAGTAAACTCAGAATCTGTAAACCTTATTTTGCTGAGATTTTCCTGCTTACCGAGATTTGAAACCCACAGTCTGACCCTCTCCTTCCAAAAATAATAGCAGCAGCAATAAATCACTGTAGATGGAGCAGGGAGAATTTTAGATTTTAAAATAAAGGTTTCAGACTCTCAAGGCCCATGTAATAGTTTTCATTTTTTAGTTAAGATTCAAAACAATCATTGTAGTTTCAAACCTAGATCTAAGCTTGACAGGACATTACAAACATTATGAGAACACTACTACAGCGACAAGTATTTAAAAAACTACACGATTAAGTTAAGAATATTTCGATTGCTAGTTTTTGAGTAATTGTTGAAGTGTTCAGTTGGCAAAAATTGGTAAAACTTTGAAAAATATCCTATAACAGCAAAAAAATTTCTCCAATCAAAAATACCGGGTCAAGACCGGGTCAGAGCTCCTGACCCGGTGACCCGGTGACCCGGTGACCCGGTTTCATCTCTGATACGCTTATGCCTAATTCTGTAGTGCTTATTTGCGACATGGCAAGGGAAAGTTAGAGTGCAATTTTCTTAGCGAAACATTTCGTAATACGAATTTCCAATTTTTATTAGAATCATTGGTGATAATTCCGTATACGCACACTTGCACTGAGACTTGAGTGCACTCAATGCATCTAATTCCGTAGACGCACACTAGACTTTCAGTTAGAGTTTAAACTGGTCAGACTGACCTTTTGCAAAAGGCATCTAATTCCGTAGACGCACACCTGTTGAATAGTAACAGTAATGAGGGAAAATTTTCTTGTTTTTGGAAATTAAGTTAATGAAATATAAAAAGTGGGAAACTGGTTTTACTATAGTTACACCGTATCAAACAAACAACATATATAATAGTGCTTTTCAACAACAAACAGGCAAGCAAAAAGCAGCAAAATTTCGGACCACCTGTCTGACTCAAATCGACAGAATCCAAATAAAATTCAAATCAAATCGCATAATTTTATTATGATTAATAACCATATGAAATACGAAAATTTGTTTCTAATTTGTTGTTTGCTGACAAATTTTTTGCTGACTATTGCTTGTCTGTTTGTTGTTTGAAAAGCACTATTACGTTGTTTGTCTGATATACTGTAACTACATATTATAGTAAAACCACTTTCCTACTTTATTTCATTAACTTAATTTCTAAAAAAACAAGAAAATTTTCCCTCATTACTGTTACTATTCAACAGGTGTGCGTCTACGGAATTAGATTAGAATTACGGAATTAGAAATTAGATTAGAGAAAATCTAAAGAAAAAATACTTGTGCCGAAATCGAAATACGCTTATGCCTAATTCTGTAGTGCTTTTTTGCGACATGGCAAGGGAAAGTTAGAGTGCAATTTTCTTAGCGAAAACATTTCGTAATACGAATTTCCAATTTTTATTAGAATCATTTTATTACAGCACACATTTTTGCAGGGGCACAATGGTTTTTACACACAAACAATGGATTATCAATAAATCAATATCATTCAATATTTATTACCAATCTATATCACAATTTGAAAGGCTGAAATTACAGAAGCTGAACATGCACAAGTAACAATTCTTATCTGAAAAAATGTGTGTTAAATGTTAGTACACTAATTTCTTCATCAATTTCCTCTGAATAATTTCTTTTCCTTTCGCTTTAGCTTGGTTTAGTCAGCTGGATTTCGACCTTTCAGGAGGTGATTAAAAGCAGATTTAGTGCAACAACAGAGATCTTACAGTATTTCAAACGTAATTCATAGCTATACAAATGAAATGCATAAATGTCACCGGATCACGTGACACTGAAATAACACTAGCAAACAATTAGATTACACCAAACAAAACTAGGAAATAATTTTGGATTAATAGTGAACTGAATTTTTTTGAATGAGAAATAGGCAGGCAGTTAGTGTTAGTGCCGTGATGGCCGAGTGGTTAAGGCGTTCGTCTTTGGATCCGATAGTCCGAGGTTCGAATCCCCGCTGCCACAAGGCTTTCACAAATCCCCTTGAGCAAGGGACTAAGCACATATCGGTTCTCCGTGGGCTCTAGCCAACCCAGCTATCCATCCTTAATTGGTCGGTAAATGGGTACCACGAACGTGGGAAGGTAACAGGAGACTGTGTAGGGCATCTGCCTTGAGGAGCTGGCCCCTCCTCCACGGTTGCAGTCATCATTCGAGGTGGCACTCCTGGCTCAAGGGCAATGAAACCGGGGATGAGCACCGTGCCCCCATACCCTGTAAGGGTGGGAGACTTCTCCAGGGGTAACCTTTACCTTTTTTACCTAGTTAGTGTTAGCCAATTTTAATCTGATTTCGAACAAGCCTGAGATCCCACAAAAGTTTAAAGGTTTAGACTTTGGATTTTGTAGTGTCTGACTTTAGCTTAAACTTTTGTGATAGCAGTTCGATGTGATTGGGAAGTTATTTTTATGTGATCCCAAAAATCTGGAACCTGATCACATGTAGAATTGAGAGATACTATGACTTTGCAATTGTTGAACACACTATTTATGGCATAGTGAAAAGTGTTAGTAAATATTTACATAAATACTTGTGCAAGAAACTTTCTTCCAGATTTTACATATATTCACACCGATTACAGGTGAAATTTGCAGTGTATACATAATAACTTCCTAAATAGGTTTTTCTTTTTAAGTCAAAAAATTGGACTGTTAAAATCTGGAATCGCATTATTGCCGGTGTTAGTTTCTTTGCCAACTTATGTTATAATTATAACAGCAAGAAAAATTTATTTTTCGAACCAAGCAAAAAATAGAATTCAAATGATTTAATCATTAGCTGCAATTTTTGTACTTAACCATAAAAAATATCAGTGGCTTTTTTGGGGCAGGCTGCTTTGATACATCATTGTAAAGTTTTTTCAAAGAAAGCTGCAGCAAAGAAACTATTCATCGATCACTACCTTCATTCAATTATGTAATCGAAAGTCAAAGTGTCACTTAATGCTAGATAAGTATACTAAATATTCGACAATTTGACTTTCGACATAATATTCAATGCAGAATGCATAGTTGTTGTGAGAGGGTTAATTAATAGTGAGTGATTTAGGTACACACTCTTTGGCACACATAGCTTCAACAGATTATATATTTAAGGAACGTCGTCCATTTTCATAACGTAGCTCACAAACGGAGCTCTCTTCAGCTACGTTAAAGTGAGCTACGTTTCATAACGTAGCTCTGTTTTATAATGAGGTGTTTTTGTAATTCTGCTGATATTTGTTGCAAAGCTGACTGATGCTTATTGCAATCTAATGTCAGTGTATATACATCTATTAATAAAAAGCAGCACAGACAGCCAACATTGGCTCGGGAAACTGAAAAACACAAAATTCAGCAGACAGTTTAACACCTAGCTTTAAGTTTCACAAAGGGGAACCAAAGAGAGTGAGAAGCTTTTTTCAAAATTGTTACAAAAAGCAAACGTAGATGAATACGTAGCTTTGTACGGAGCTACGTTTAAATCTCGGTTTGTCAAAGCGAGCTCCGGTTATGAGCTTCGTTTTGATATTGGACGACGTTCCTAAGTATAATGTAGTTTGTACGAAACTGTGACGTGTAGTAAAGAAAAATTATAAAAATTGGGATCAAAGTTTGCCTTCGTAATTTGGAAATTCGCAGATCTCTACTACACATCATACACTTTACAACACATAAAATTACAGTTGACTAGGAAAACGTACAAAATTAAGATAATTAGAGGCAGTTAAACAAACATTAATACACTGAAAGACATTCTGTGAGACAATAGTTTACAACTTTGTAAAAGGCGAAAGCAGCTGATGCATAATCCCGGTTTTGAACAATATTTATAATTTTAAAACAGTTTCATGCAAAAATTAAATAGTTCATAATTTGGATCAATTAAGCTTTATCCCTCCAACAAAACTTGTTCAACTTCAAAGGCTTATTGCAAGAGATCAACAGAACTTTAGAGAATGATTTATACATCGTTGGAATGCTCAAGATGTGCACTATTTAATGGTGTAAAGCAGTTTGCTGTAGCTTGCTTGCGATAAGACTTTGAAGTGGAACAACTTTTGTTGGGGGGATAAAGTTTAATTGATCCCATAGTTTTTCTAACGCTTTTCTGATTGTTGTATCAAAATTACTGCAAGTCCACTAGAATTGAGCTAATCAAAAGGTGAACTTCCGTGTCGAATCTTATTTTTCTTTAGTTCTTGTACTGCTTCAGAATAGCCACTGAAGTTGTCTAAAGTAAAAATCACAAACACGAATACAAATCAAGATCCACCCATTGTATTCCAAAGAAAAATTGATTTAGTTAGAAATAACTTTAAAGTAAAATCTCAGAATCAGCTCGTGCACCTAGATTGATCTGCAATGAAAGAAACCAAAAAATCGTATAATACTTTGACGGCTTCTAACTTTTCTTGTGCATCGGGGACCCATCAATACTTACAGTCGAAATGCAGAGCATTTAATTCTCTATCGACTGGTGGTAGTCCCATCTCTCTAGGTGCTCTCAGTAAAAATAGCCGCCAAAAATTTAAAACTGGTCATTTTCAACCGCTAGTCCTAGGAAAGTCAGTCATGAAAGGATTAAAGGTAGGTACCTGAGCTACGTGTAACAGGATAAGGATAGAGATATTTAATCCCTCTAATATCATCCTTATGTAATCCCAGATCCCCGTGAGGTCCGGAGCGTCTATAGATGGGATACATGATGGAATTGTTGTGACGGGAATGGCGCAGTCCAAGGGCGTGTCCCACCTCGTGGAGGGCCACGTATCGGAAGTCTATCCCAGACTCGGAATAGAGGGTCCAAAATTCTGCCGCATCGAAATGCATCTTTCCCTCCGCCGGATATCCCGTATGAGCAACAATTCCACCTGAAAACATGCAAAAATTGTAACCGGAATTTAGTTAAAATATAATTTTTCGCATTTTTTGAAAACGGACTTTGACGAATAGAAGATATTTGTTTGAGATAGTAAGTTATCGTTTTGGGATATTCTGTGAGTCTCCAAAACTAACTTCGGTTTTTAAGTATAGCCCAATTCTTAGTCTAGATTTACAAAATTCATGCGGAAAGAAAACGGAAATTTCATTGAGAAAAATTTACTAAAACAATTGGATTTGATTGAAATTGCGAACTTTCATTATTGGTTTTGGTTTTATAGAATCGAAATATAATTACTCCCCTTGTTAGCTACTACCTAACTTTAATTAGTAATTAATTTTAATTTATTTTGATACCAGTTCCATCAAAAGGCTCGTGATCTCCGTGATCAGCCAGCGCGAAAAATATATCAATATCCGCTTCCTGATTTTCTTCGCTCAGATCGCGAACGTCCAAAACATAACCCGAAGCCTCGGACCAGAGCCTGAACGCTTCGGATAAAACTTCCCTAAAAATGAAAAAAAAGCTGATAAACAAAAACTTAGATTGAAATATTTCTTTATCTCCCTTCTAGACTGGAAAAAGTGATGACCAGAAGGTTTAGAGAGCAGAATAGATTAGGGTTACGTTTAGGTACCGGTACAGCGTTGATGAAGAGAGAACATTTAACTCCAAGCCAGACCGAAAGATCTAGTCAAGAGGCAGAGTGTCAAAATTACCTCGTTAGCTCGACGATTGTGACAAACAAAAGGCTAGATTAAATCAAGAGTACGCTCCCTCCAACATAAGAGTGTGACAAGCATCACACTCTATGTTGTCATTGTTGAGCCATACTCGGCAAGGTAACGGTCCACCCTCCACAATTGCTTACCTAGTGGACCCCCCCGCAAATTAGTACCCAGTACGCAATTACTGGGTACTAATTTGCGGGAAGGATCCACTAGGCACGCAACTGCGGGAGGGGGAAGGGGTGAACTGTTAGCTTGCGCAGTGTTTGGCTCAGCAACTAGCTGACAACATGCAGTGTGACGCTTGTCACACTCTAATTTAGGAATGTACTCTTGGTGAAATGATCATTCCAATAATATCAATACCTGACAATATCATAATCAGCCCTAAATTTGAACATGGCAAAAGGATCCCGTATTTTCCAAGTTACATCAGTAAATCGCCATTTGTTCTTATGGGGAACTGTAATAGAAAGTCAATTTTTCTTTAAAAAATATCAATTATTTACTGTAGTCTAAGCAGTTTTATGGAATTATATAATTAAATTAGAATTTTAAATATTTAAATAGAAAATGTTTAGATGATTATACAAATTTCGTATAGTAAATTGCTGTCTGCTAGTGAGAAGCTTTGATTTAATAATCACATAATATAAGACTTAATCAAACATAAATTTAAATTAATTTAATTATATACATAAGTAATCGCAGCTCTGTATTACCAAACCGTTTTCTTCGCACATTTTCCTCAATATCGTCAGACTTTTTGCTGCATCGCGGCTCCGACAACAGATAGGGATCAGTCAGATCTGAGGAATCGGAATTTAGTCCAAAGGCCCACATCGTATTTCTATATCAGATGCACAAATTATATACTTTCTGTTAACAAAGCATGTTAACAAGAGGCAAGTTTAGCAAGAGATGCTCTACCGTTATTTAGTTGCTAATTAAAGAGTTAGCTTTTGAGAATTAATGGCGGTAGGTACCTATCTAGGTGATTACCTGTAGTCTTGGTCAAATTTCTTGTCAGTTACATCAGTGACATCATCACTGACATAATTGTACTTTTTGAGGTATTCCATCGGAAGCTAAAACAATAAAACAAAATCAAAAAAGTTCTGCTCTAGTACACAGACAAAATCCAATTCCATTCCAAAGGACCCCATGGAATGAAATGAAATAGGAAGCATTTAAATTTTTCTTTTCTGCAAGAGCTGTTGGGTTGCAGCTGCATGCAGCCGATGTGGCCACAGAGTTGAAAATATTAACGAAATTAATTTCTAAATTTGAAACTAAGTGCAATGCTAAAATGCATAGAGTAGGGAATAAGATCACGCAAATGTGTAAAACAATACGTTAATAATTTTGTCCCAAACCGATCGAAATTAATGTCTAAACTAATTAATCAATGAATCATACAATTAAGCATTAGCTTAACAATTTCGCCACAGACCATCTAAATTAATGCTTAAATTAATTAAACAATAAATCGTACAATTAATCATTAGGCTTTACAATTTTAAGACACTTTTAGTCACTTTTAGAAATTTTAAGACTGACCCATTCTTTGTTTTTTGTGCGGTCATAGGGTTGCGAAGGCCGGGAATCGAGCAACGGAAGCAGCCATGCGAGAATGTAGAGTATGACTGTTCGATGTAGAGTGAGCAGCCAATCCGAGTAGAGCATCACCGATCACGGGGATACTCCTCTGGCCATGCAGATTACAACAGGGATTAGTGGACCACTAAATTTTAAGCATCAAAAATAGGGCATCACTACAGCTGAAGATTCATCACCCTAAACAATGAAATCAAAAATTTGTAGGAATGCGGAAGTTACTCTTTCCTCCGAAAAAGTTAAGTTCTAAGAAAATGCAAGAAATTAAGTAGGACCTCAGGCTTCGAAAGCGCTGGATGTCAAGTCTTCATTTGCCATAGAATTTGATAACCATCCAGGCACCAGTGTAGAGAGAGTACGAATGAGAAAGAAGTTATGTGCTGTTCCCTCCTGGCCCGTGGTGTAGTGGCTGCACGTCTGACTGCAGTCCGGAAGGTCCATGGTTCGATTCCCGACGGAACCAAAACCTTATAACGTTATACCATGTTCCAAACTAAGCTATATTTGCTATTATATATGCATTGAATTTTTACAGCCCCCCCCCCCGGTGTCAATTCAAATGCTGAGTCTAAATCCCGATAACCTGCAAGGCCTCTATGACTCTTGGTCCTCATTCTTGTTATTGCTAAAAATGCCGAAGCAAAATCAGAGCCTCCATATGATTGTAACACACTGTTCGGAAGGTACGTTCGATTCGAATGAAATTTAGACTTTAGAAATTAAAATTTAAAAAATACAAATTTTAGAAAATTAGAGAGTTTGAATTTATAGATTAGTGGAACGGAGAGTAGATGACAGCATGCATACCGTTTTACAGTAAGCTCTTCTAGCACGTCTGCAGACTTGGTCGTGGTAAAAAAGAAATGCAATCAACTCTGTCTCTAACCTAAGAACTGTATATAGTTCTATCTCTACTCTGCTATGACTCTACTCTACTCTACAGTTTCCTGAAAAACCATTAAAGTGGGAATGCTTTATGCAACAAAGTATAACTGAAATTTACTATATATTTATAGAAGAATAACTATGGACGGAGGAGCTTTTAACGTGTGCAGAAGTTGGTACTGTTACGAAAATGTGTCCTCATTATTTTCCTTTTGACTGTCGAGTCAAGATCACTATTAAAGTAAACAGTTTTTGAGGAAAAGTTGCCAGAAAATAGGTTAGATACTGTCAGAGAAAAACTATTTTATTTATGTTAAGAAATTTCTAATTCCGTACTTGGTCTAGAAAGTTGTGAAAAGCGAAAGCTGTAATCAAGAGTGCTTAGGCATTTATTTCTTACTTTTATGTAAGAATATTCTAAAGAAATTATAATTTTTGTGTGAAAAATATGTTAAAAAGTTTCCGTGTTTGCGGTATTAAGCTGAGTTTTGGAATCAAATGTAAGATGCAGCTATTTTTGGAAACAAATCATACGAATGTATTCAATTTTTGTGTATTTACTTCCATATTTTTCTCTGTTTAACATTCTGGATTTACAAGTAAAACCTCAAGGTCCCTGACATGTATGTATATAGTGCAGTACAAATACATTACAAAACAAATAATATAATGCAAAACCTGTAGATAAACTTAACATAAAACGCTAACAACTGCTTTTATCTAATTTTTCCCTCAGACCAAAAGAATTCTTATTTTCACCCTCATACCTAATAGATCGAACATAGAATTGGGTAAAGCATTTTAATTTTGATATTGACAATTTAAGATGACAAAAACAAAATCTGTTTTATTGCTTCGCTAAATTGACGAAATCGTCAATCGTAATTGCTTTGCTTTGCAGGGGAAATAATCAATTTCTGAAAATTCGTAAGCTTGGAACTAACAGCAAGCACAAGACAAAAACCTAATATGAGTTTAAAATTAAACGACAGAACGCAGAAAGCTTAACAACAACTACAGTTTATACTCTCAGAAAACTGACAACCTAACAAGGACGCGGCGCTAAAGGGGATGTAAAAATTCCCAGAAATGGGCCAATGTCAGCAGCAGACCGGCTGCGATTTTTAGCAACAACTTTTTCTGCTCTCTACGTCAGGGCAAAAAAGTGGTGACACGCATTTGCACCAGAACTAAGGTCACACACGTACAAGAGACCTATAAAGGGTTTTTTACAGTCACAGTCACTAAATGGTTTAAAAACTGTGAATCGGTTTTACATTTAACATAATATACGTATGCATTAAAACCGCTCATTCAAGTCGGTATTTTGTTGGATGAGATGAAAAATGGCAGATGACAGGAGATACAGACGTGTACTAAATTTAAGACTAGACATCATCTCGTACTACCCTACTCACCTATTTTGTAACTTTCACACCAGTTTACGCAAAAGTTCAACAAGTTGAGCAACTACCAATTAAGTAGCTGAAATAAGTATGAAATGCTATAAATGAGAATTTTCACACGGCACCCCCCGTATTGTGAAAGCCTGCAGCCTGGGTGTAAACTTTGAAGGGACCTTAATGAAAATGTATTACTTAATTTATGAGTTTTTGGACATTTAACGGAAACATCCTTTTGGTTGTGTGTAAAGTTTAAAATGGAACATCACAGATTATTGCAATTACATTATTTCTGAGAATGAATTATTTCTGCGCTAATTACACTGGGGGAACAGTTTTAGTGCAGCAGGCGTATTAATTAAAAACTACATTTTGAACTCGCTGCATTAAAACATTAATATAAAAATGAAAATAAAATAAACAATGTTTTTGAGATGACTGACTGTCAGAAAATAAATTAAAAACCTAAGATTAACCTCGACAAATAATACCAAGAATGAAGTCAAGATGTGTGCAGCGAATGTGATTCAAAAAATTGTCTAAGGTGGGGATCGAACCTACAACCTTTGGTTTACTAGACCAACGCCCTAACCATGGAAGCACTAAAACAGGATTGAACGAAGTTGAAGTTGGAATGTGAACCGAAACTGTGGTGACATTTTAGACGGAGCCGAGCTTTCGCACCAGCAAACAAAGATTAAGAAATAAAATGTGAAGAAATCAGCCTGAGCCAGGAATTTGGATAACATTTGTAAAAACTTTCTTTCGCTACACTAAGATGTACCAATACTGTAGCTAACCGAAACTCTCTCCTTAATAAATTGGGTTTCCCCCCGTTTGAGCCACACTGCGCAGAAACGTATTAAAGGAGTTAAAGTATATATTAAATGAAATTTAGAGTGCTGGTAACTGAGCCTGAGCTAAAAATAAGTGTTACACCTTGGTTGAGTTAATTTTGGATGAAAGCGGGACTGGGAGCAAAAAATGCATACACTAAAGAAACTTAGCGGTCATCTATGATTGCTGCCCTAAGAAATGTTCTTGCTACCAGTCAAATTAATTAATTTTAATTATTGCAAAATAATGAATATTCAATGTTAATCACAAAACTCAGCGGCTGAAGAAAGTTCAACTTTAACCCTGTGTCAGTTCAGCTGCAGGATGTGCAGAAGAAAATTGTCACTACTGAAAGTTTGAGAGCTATGAATAGTTTCAAATTAAAAATTTTGGCACCATTAAAATGTCAAGCATTTGAGAGAGAAAGAGAACAAGTTTGCATTAATTCTCACGAATGCGAACAAAAGTAGCAAAACAATACAAGTGGGCTTCCTCTTAGATTTTTACAAAACTTTCAACAGTCTTCAAATCATACAGTCTCTGACTGAAGACATGACCAGAATGAAATTAATTTTTCAGAAAAATGTGTTAAAAAGTCGTGTATTAGAGTCTTGAAAAATCAAGAGTTGTATATAACAACTTGACATCCCTTGAGTGCCAAATGTTTCATTTCCAATAGATTCATGCAATATAAATTTATTAGCGGTTAAAAATTGAAAAATTTAAAATAATAGATGAGGGGAGCTGAAATAGGATTAAGCTTATTTTTCCTTCTGAGGGCTTTTTGTACTGAAGGTGACCAGTTCTCTTCAAATTAATTATTTAAAGTTTGTTTGTTTATTTTTAGTTGTTTTCGATTCGTAGCTTTTTTGTTTTTTCAAATGTAACATCTTCTCGTTAATACTCCTATAATATTTTCCGCAACATATTCTGCCATCCCTGCTACTCATCAATACAGAACCGATTATCACAATATTGCGTTTACATGAATTTATTTCCAAAACAACAACAATCAAGGTGTTAAAAATTTGATATCTACCACAATTGATTTTCAAAATTCTAAACAACCATGTCTATGAATCGTTGACTAATCAGTGATGTTTTCAAAAATTGATTGGCAATTTGACGGTTAGACGCAACTGGAAGTCCTTTCTAGCCTGGAAATAGGTTCCTTCCGGGGCAGCCTGATCGTCCACGTAGGAATGATCCTTTCGATTTCCTTCGACAGCATACAGACGAGATTCAGCCGTCAGCGCGATTGAGGAACCATCAAATTCTATGATCTAAAATGCAGAGAATAAAAAGTTGATGGGCAAGATGTTGTTCTTAGAATATTTTTTAAAAATAAATGGACAACATAATTTTAAATTTATGATATGCAGCTTTTTGCTGTAAGGCGAGCAGCGTGTACTGTCGGAACGCTCTAAAGCAGAGCTGAATCACATTAGTTTTGCCAAACATACGCACCTAAGCACATAATTAAAGAACTAAAAATATTGTATATCACCAAGA
This sequence comes from Trissonchulus latispiculum, assembly GCA_030248195.1. NCBI lineage: Eukaryota > Metazoa > Nematoda > Enoplea > Enoplida > Ironidae > Trissonchulus > Trissonchulus latispiculum. The sequence goes on along the minus strand of JASAND010019332.1, from coordinate 2,998 downwards.
GTACATAATATATTTATGTACTATATATTAGTATTATATATTAGTATTATATATAATATTATATATAGTATTATATTTTATGTACCCTTGATATTACCAAGAGTACATAATATAAGAGTGTGCCACTAGACACACTCTCTGTTATCACAGCAAAAACTATGCTCTGCTCGCTAACGGCCCACCCCCCCCGCAAATTAGACCCTTCACTTCAAAGAATATTGTGCGCTATGTTTGTGTTCTAAAGCTCGAAGCAGGCACAAAATTCGCGCACGCACTGCTTGTGTTTTCGAGCTTAAACACATAAACATAGAGCGAGTGAGCGTACCCCCGTTTCGACTAGGTACTGATTTGCGGGGGGGGTCACTAGGGTCTGATTTGCGGGGGGGGGGGGTTGGCCGTTAGCGAGCAGAGCATAGTTTTTGCTCTGATAACATAGGGTGTGCCTAGTGGCACACTCTTATATTATGTACTCTTGATATTACTAAACACCCGAAGAAAACAGATATCTCTTGACGTGACGGAACTTGAACCGTCACACTTCAACTGAGCAAATTTTTAAATTAACTGAGCCACAGGCTATTCCGTGCAACAATCTAAAATCGGATTTACAATCCAAAGTACATATTTTCCAGCATCCGTCACTCAGTATTAAGATTAGATTATATTTTTAATTTATTTTTAATTACGAAATTCTTTCTACCGTGACACCATCGCTGAAAGAAGAAACTGGAGTAGCAGCGTTAATCTCCCAGTATGGAGGAGCCTCAAATCCCGTAGGATGAAGATGGTCGAAGGCAATGTAGCTGAACTTTGACCTAACTTCTTCCAAAGTCGAGTCTGCGGTTATGGCCTCGGTGAAGCCCAAAGTGATACGGTAGAAGCGGCTTCTGAAATAAAGCTGCGCATGATTAGTCTTAAACTTAAACACAAAACCTCGAAGATTGTTTTGACCATTGATATGTAACTGAACCCTGGCCCACAGAACCTTAATAAATATGTGTAATGAAATTACTGTTTCTGTTACTGTAATTGTTGTTTTATTCAGTAAAAAGGCGTTTCGCGTTATTACAGCCTCACCTAGCAACTAGGGATAGGTTATCAATAACTAGTACAAGGTGGCCTTAGTAAAGAATAATCTAGTCCTTGCCCGGAAATCTGCCGAAAAAAAGGCTAATCTAGAGAATTATCAATTAGTTCTATTAATCGGTTCTGTTGAAGATCTCATGGCCAGTCCAGTAGCCTATGCCAGGTAATTGTATAAAGAATCAAGTCTTATTGTCTACTGTCAATTGTAACCTATACCTGCATTGTCTGTCTGTCAGAACTGCCAGAATTGCCTTAAAAATCACAATAATCTGGTTAATTATCAGGGCTCAATTAAGGTATCATAACTGTGTTCCCGCGGCCGTATTGAGGCCCTCGAACTACAGTAATTAGTGAACTTATTAGTTGTTAGAACTGTCTAAAATACGAATAATTACCTAAGCTGTCTCAACTCTTAGTGCAAGGATTCGAACCTTTGACCTTTTGCCCTTTTGTACGTGTGTGGGACGGCCGTATTGAGGCCTCCTGCAATCACGAAAACCCCTATTACGTCAGTCTTGTGTAGGGGCGGTCGTATTTGAGACCCCCTTTAATTCTCCTGTCTTTCCCCCTTCTCCTGTCAGCGTTGCGCAATGGCCAATTACGGCATGTGATCCTCTTAAACAGCCAGAAAACACACATTATTTCACCTTATTAGTGCAATTACACAATAAACACGAACATTTACACACTATTAACAATTGTTCTTCTTTTAATTCCTGAAACAACAAAAAGTACAAGTTAATTACACATTTTTAAATCCTACCTACTAGTTTTAATTTCATTATTTAGGGAGTTATCTAACTCCTCCCTTCTTTCTCTTTCCTTTTACGGGTCGGCCTTTGTCTTTGACCGCCCGTCAGTCTGTCTGGAGAGCGTGGAAAGCTCCCAGACCTTACGTGAACGAATGCCATTCATGCATTCATTCACGTAAGTCTTACAATAGTGACCTTATAAGGGTCACCGCTGACCTCCCACCCACAAAAGGCTGAATCCAGCCTTTGCACTACTCAGTACAGTTAGGTAGACAAAAATATGCATACATATATACGATTATACAATAATAATAGGTACTTAGGTACATAACTAACTAATTATTTAGGTATCTATTAGTAGTCTAGGTAGTTTTATATCTTATTTTAACTTAGGTACCTAGTTATTACGTGATTTGTTTTCGTCTTTTCCTTCATTCTGGGTCCTTGATGGACCAAACAGGTGAGGTCCCTTTGCTTTCTAATAAGCAAAGGGAGCCCTTTGTCTTGGCCGCTGGAGGACCAAGTTTTAAGAAAGATTGGAGTTTCTGTTTACTCCAGAATTATGGGCCCCAGCAGAGACCCCTAAAACTTGATACTTAAAATCCGGCCTTTGGCCTCCTTTCTGTCTGAATTAGGGGTCATCTGTTCCCATAAATTTGGGGGTCCTCCAGCCGCCAGACGCGCCTGTGGGCTACCGTAGGTCACGACTCGGTAGCCCAATAGAAAAAGCGTGATCATTCAAGCCACCCAATCAGAAGCTAGCAAGCTTAAGGCCAGCCCCCTGCCGGGGTCTCGACTGCAATTAGCAGTTTGCAGTCAGTGCTTGGCTGGCAGTCGGGGAGAGAGGTTGGTCTCTCTCCCCCTAATAGTTTAGCTTATTATTATTAGCCCCCTTATAGTCCGTATGTACCCGGGAGAGGTGTGTCTTGCGCCAATTATACGGAGGCCTGGACTATAGCACCTCTCCCCTTCCCCCATTTCCCTTTAGGGTTTTTATTTCAGCAACTGCCGGCCAGGCACTCACATTCCTGGCCGCCCCCGTGAGCCCATATGTCTTCGGACGGCTCACGGGGTGCACTGCTTCTGACCCGGGGACCCTTATGCCTGAAAGGCGGTCCCCGGGTCCCACACTCTCACGATTTACCCGGGGTCTTCGGACC